>CANTUT010001720.1:5000-47500 GCA_947687605.1 Reutealis trisperma | reverse complement strand
CTAAATTTATATCTTAAACTCATAAATTTAAATTTCTAGTTTAATCAATTTTCTTAATTAAATTATTTAGAATAATTACATATTTATATAGATATAATATAATTACTCATTAAATATGTAAAATCCTCATTAACAATTAATTAATGCCATAATTAATCTAATCATTAATTTAAATATTACAACATACTGATATACGCATAAAATAAGAATTTTTAAATAATTAAAAATTTAGGTTATTACATGTTTATTCTAGAACATTGCAACATAGCGGATTCTTGACTATGATGTTAAACGAGGAAAGTTGTACTATCTTGATATGAATGATGATGAGATTCAACGTTTGGAACAAGTCTATAGTGCTAAAAGAATTCAAACTATTAAGGATAGAGTGTGGTTATGGCATCGTAGTTTTGGTCATTTGTCATTTAGTTATCTTCGTAAATTAAAATCAAATTTGTTTTTACATATTAATGATTTTGAATTCAATAGTAAAATTTGTGAACTAGCAAAAAGCCATTGTATTTCTTATTTGCCCAGTTATAATAAAAATACTACACTGTATGACTATTCACTATGATGTTTAGGGGCTTGCTTGAATTCCTACTATGTCTGGTGTTTGTTATTTTGTGATGTTTATTGATGAGTGCACTCATATGACTTGGATATTTCTTCTTCGACACAAAGGAGATGTTTGTTTAGTTTTTTAGGATTTATATTGTATGGTGACTTCTCAATATCAATGCCGAATCCAAGTCCTCCAATCTGATAATGGTGGGGAATATATCAGTTCTGATCTTGAAGTTTTTTGTCAAGACCATGGCATTCAACGCCAAAATTCATGTATAGTACACACCAAAAGAACGGCCTTATAGAACTAAAAAATTGACAACTCTTAGAGGTTACTCGAGCTTCCTTGTTTGTTATGAGTGTACCTGGTGCATATTGGGGTGAAGCTCTGCAATCTGTTGCGTATCTCATTAATTGTACCCCATCCTGAGTTATTGGCCTTCAAACTCTATGTCAAAAACTTCAAGAACTTGTATCAATACCAACTCTACTGAATCTTGAACCTAAGGTGTTCAGATGTACTGCTTTTGTTCATCAATCTAAATGCAAGCTAGATCCTCATGCAATTCGATGTGTATTTATTAGATATGAAGATCTCAAAAAAGGATACCACTGCTGTGATCCCCATGAGAAAAAAATGTATATAACTCGAGATGTTACATTTTATAAAGAAACCCCATATTTCACTAGTCCTTAGTGCCCTCTTCAAAGGGAGACACCACTAAACAATAATAGTGAAGATTCCACTTAGGACATTCATAGTCAAATTCAAATAATGCCTATACCCAGTACACCACCATATGTGCAACCATATGACATTGACATACAACCTCATGATCCATCTAATCAACCAAGACACAATCACTAGTTGGAATATGAAACTGAACGGATGAATGCATCTCTACTAGGTCCTAGTTGTTGTGATGAAGTCCATGAAAATCAATATAGTATAGCTTCCAAGTCTTTGCCAAAAGCCATAGAACTTCTGGATTGTGTCTCCTAAGGTATCTTTATCTCCTTTAACATATGATTTAGTTTCTTCCAATGTAGAACAAAGATACCCATATAGGATAAATAAAGGAATCCCTAAACATTAGTATGATCATGATCTTAGTGCTAAAACTAAATATCCTATAAACAATTATATCTCTTCCCATCATTTGTCAAGATCATATGCACTTGTTGTAGATCAATTATCCAATGTATCTATTCTTAGTAATGTGTAGAATGCTTCAACAGATCCTAAATGGAAGAAAGATATGGATAAGAAAATGGAAGCCTTACAAAAAAAAAAAAAAAAAAAAAAAAAAAAAAAAAAAAAACTCCATATAGGAGCTAGTGTTATTACTTGAAGGAAAAAAGACTATGGGATGCATATGGATATTCACAGTTAAGCTCAATTCCAATGGAAGCATTGATCGCTACAAGGTGAGACTAGTCACAAAAGGGTATACACAGAAGTATGGAATTGATTATGGGGATACATTTGCTCTCGTAGTAAAAATAAATACCATTTGAGTTCTTATCTCTATAGTAGCAAATTAAGATTGGCCCTTGTGACAATTTGACATAAAAAACCAGCTTCCTCAATGGATCTTTAGAAGAAGAAGTGTACATGGATCTTCCACTAAGAACAAATTTTACTGGCAAAGTGTGCAAGTTAAATAAGGCTCTGGATGGTTTAAAGTAATCTCCTCAAGCATGGCTTAGAAGGTTCTCAAATTTCATGAAAAGAGTTGGATATAGACAAAGCAATACATATCATACCTCATTAAACAGGGTTTGGATAAAGTTACTGCTCTCATTATGTATGTTGATGATATGGTTGTTATAGGAAATGACTCAAGTGAGATAGATACACTTCAAAAAGACTTAGCAACTAAGTTTGAACTTAAAGATCTTAGTCATCTAAAATATTTCTTAGACATTGAAGTTACAAGGTTAGCCCAAGGTATCACTCTTTGTCAAAGAAAGTATATGTTGGATTTATTGACCGAAACTAGCATGCTCAACTGTAAGACTGCTAAAACTCTTATAGAGATGAATCACAAATTAGCAATTCAGCAAGACCAAGTTCCAACAAATAATGAGAGATATCAAAGGTTAGTAGAAGGTTAATTTATTTGTCTCTTACGCAACCTGACATCATATTCGTAGTAAGTGTGGTAAGTCAGTTTATGCATGCACCAAGTGAAAAGCATATGGAGGTTGTTTATCGAATTTTGCAGCACCTAAAATCATCTCTGAGGAAAGGGCTATTTTTTGCTAGAAACGAAAACCAAGAGGTTAGTGGATATACAGATGCAGATTGGGCAAGAGATCAAATTGATTGAAAGTCCACCTCCAATTACTTCACATTTTTTGGAAATAATTTGGTCACTTGGCAAAGTAAGAATCAAAAGGTGGTAGCAAGATCAAGTGCAGAGGCAAAACTTCGTGGAATGGCTCATGGAATTTGTGAATTGCTATGGATAAAACGTATTTTGTATTATCTGGGTTTATGTCATATGAAGCCTATGATGTTATATTGTGATAATAAGGCAACTATAGCAATTCTAAATAATCCAGTTCAACATGATATTGAATCAAGCATGTAGAGATTGATCGCTACTTCATCAAAGATCATATTGACAAGGGTACAATCAGCTTTCCATTTGTCGCCTCAAAAGACCAACTAGCATATATATTATAATGAAAGTAGTATCCGGAAAAGACTTTCACGAACTCACTTAACAAGTTGGGTATGATTAACATATACTCACCAACTTGAGGGAGAGTGTTGGTGTGAGCTAAGGATCACATCCTTGATTTATGGGATACCATTGTAATTCTCTTTAGTTTAGGAGATAATTATTGAATATATATAGAAACAAGACAATAAGGGAGTAATTCTAGGACTCCATAGTAATTAGGAAACAATTCTATTGTATAGGAAACTTTTGTATCTCATATTCTATATAAAGGAGTGTAAATCAATAAAAGAATATACTGAATTTCATAAAAACTTTCATACTATGTAAATCTACAATTTGATCAATATCATACTAGGAAATTGATCATACTCCTATTTAAATTGTATTTTTCGAACACTAAATTCCAAATAAAGAAATAGAAGCTTTCAAAGATTTTAGATAAATATTGAATCATTATGTCGTACTAATTCATACTAACTTAATGCTTGGATATTTTAAATTTGATATAAGTTTTCAATATACCAAATTGACATTGGAAAGGAGAATATATGTTGCTGTAGTATCTAACTTACTTATCATGCCTTTTAGTTCTACCCATTTTGTTGGTCCTTAGAACTTGGAAAAGTAAATATTCTGAGCTTGTACAAATTCACTGTTAAGTCTAGAATTGATCAATAATAATAGCCACTAGCTAGAGCTTGTTGCGATTCAAAACTCACGTACTTTGCCTCATAATTTATAATTAGAAATTATTGCTAAAGTAATTAAAATTTTAGATCTTAATTTGAAGTTTTCATCATATGCATATTCAATTTTCATCATTATATATTAATTGTCTTTTTTATAAACAGGCTAAATTACTCATTAGCATGTATATGGTTATATGATAATAACAACCCCTTCCGTTATGTATTCATTTTTATCATATTAATAAAAATTCTCATCATATTAATCGATTAAGGCACTTGAGTCTTAATTAGTAAATTAGGATAAAATTTAGCAGCAAACATATATACATCTAGCAATAAATCTAATAAGTTCTATCCCTCTACCCTCAATGCTCAAAAGTAATAATACGAACAAAAATCTTCAAATCTCAAAATTTTCATTTCTCATGTTCTTTAAAAAAAGCCAGTTTGGAATTTTTTTTAGGCCTAAAAAAATCAAATGATAATTAAATTTTATTTTTTTTTTTGAGGGAAGATAATTAATTTTTATTCTGTGGTTAATGAAAATTATTTTTATTCTTTATTAAAAATAAGCATTTTTGCTATGGTAATACCAAAATGGCCATAATCATGCTAATTGATGACTTTTCAAATAATTAATTAACACTCATATGAAGTCTTTTGCTACAAAAAGGATGATATATATATATAACAATAGCAACTGAATTTCACTCGATTGAGATGTTTGCAGACAGGAAAAATATGATATTCAAAACCCTTCTCAAATATTTAAAATAAAAAATTAAAAAAAAAAAAAAAAAAAAAAAAGATAAAAAGCCAAAAGTTAATAATCAAAGTACATATTATAAACTTCCTAATTAATAGTGACTATTTGATCAAGAGAATTAGGCATAGAAGAGTCATTAGACTTGAGTCTTTGGCGACAAGTAGGGCATGAAGAATGACAAAGCAACCACTTATCAATGCAAACTACATGAAACCTATGGTTACATTTAGGCAAAACCCTGATTTTATCACCGTCGGAGAAATCTACTAAGCAAATAGCACAACTGGAACTCGAAGGCGATGGTGATGAAGAAGGAGAAGAAGGATGAGCATAAGTAGAAGTTGGTAAAGCTACCATTTCTTTCTTTTTCAAGCCAGAGTTTTGTCTACGAGAGGCTACCCATTCAACGGGCGAAGTTATTGCACGATGCGTACATTGAACAACACATTGTAACATTGAGTTGAGACCAAGAGCACAAACTAAAGCACATAACATGGCAGCAACTATGACCATGACATTGAAATTTGAGGGGGGTAGCGGTGGTGGTGGTGGAGATAGTGGTTCATGGGTTATTATGGTGGTAGGACTAAGAGTTGGAGATAGAGGGATTTGAGCCATGGAGAGTTGGTGGTGGTAGGGATATGAGAAGCAGTTGAGATGGGAAGTTTGAGTGTGAATATATAAATAAGGGAGTTTCTTAGCTTACTTTGTTTTAAAATAAAGTAACCTATTTTGTTGTAAAAAAAAATAATTTTTTTGATGAAAAATTATAATTTTATTTATATTTTTTTTTGTAAATTAAACTATTTTTTCATAATTTTACTTAATTGCAAAAAAAGTTTTAACTTTATGAAAATAAAATTTATTTTGTAAAATAATTTATTTTATACAAAATAATAATTTTATGAGAAAAAGTAATTTTATAATTATGAAAAAATATTATTCTTTTTAAAAAAATCACAATCTTTTTATAAAAGGCATCATATAAGCAAATTTTTTATATTATTTTATTTTAAAAAAATAAAAAATTTTATTTTTATGGCCAATAAGATAGTTATAAATAATAAATATAATTAAAATATTTAAGTGTTATAATTAAATTAATCTATTATTATATTTCACTAATTAAAAATGAGAAATACTAGAATAATTAAGATAATATTTTAAATTTATATATTTATAAACTTTATAAAAAAAATAGTCTAATTTATGAAAAAATATAAGAAGATTATGATTTTTTATTAGAGAGCTATTTTTTTGTAATTAAGAAATTATTTTTTTTTTCATAATATTGTTGTTTTACAAAAAATAAGTCATATTTTCGTAAAATTAAAAGTGTTTTTTTTTTTTTGTAACTAAAAAGAATTACAAAAAAAAATTTAATTTACAAAAAAATATAAATAAAATTATTGTTTTTGGTAAAAAATTATTTTTTTCACAAATAAAATAGATTATTTTATTTTTAAATAAGATAACCATAGAAAATACTTATAAATAATAAAAAGACAGAGACACACATGTCAATAATACTAGAGTTTTATATATCTTTGAAGAGACATAGCAATATTGAGGCTCAATGAATGGTGGTGGTGTTGTTATTATGATAGCAGAAATGGTAGCATAAGGTATAAGGATATGCTTACTGGATAATCCACTTTCTTTTTTTATCCCTTTTGTTTATGCGCTTCAAAGATTTTAAGAAAATGATTGTTTTCTTTTTTTTTTTTTTTTTCATTTTATATTGGTTATATAATTTTCATCAAGTTGCCTTAGAGGGAATAACAACATTTTGGGAGAAAAAAGTAGGCTTTGGCTTGACCAATTTTATTGTAGATTTTCAAGAAAACAAGGACAGGCCACTAAAATTTTGTCCCCTTTTTTTTTTTTTTTTTTTTTTATTCCAAGAGTTAACTTTTCTCTTTTCTTAGAACAAAAAAAAAATATGATTTGGCAGAAAAAAATCTACAAAGTAAAGAGTTAATGTGAGAGAAGTTCACCGATGAAACCGTGGGAGTCGGCCTTGCTGGCTGAATGAAAATCAATAATCATTATATTCATAAGAAGTAATTATTAATTAGATTTCACACAAGAAAATTACTCTTTCCAATCATATTATACTGATCAGCAACTACAGATACGATCCCATTAACAACTTTATTGCTTTCCACAACTACCACATTATTTGACACATTGGTCACACAATGCATCACAAATCCAGCAGCAGCCATATCTAATACATAAAATGAGTACTGAAAATGACTAATCCGATTAGGAAACACCAACACTAATGAAAAATCAGCCACCCATTTTGTTCCATTCCCGGTCACCGTTAACTCTCCGACAGTAGATTTCAATGTCATACCGTTAACATTGTTCTGGTCGATTACTACTTGATCAATGCTAGTAAAATCCCCGTCTAATTTCACTATTGGACTCATATATTTAGGGTCGCCATTAAACATGTTATTGACAATATTCATCCCCAAAATTTGACCCTTGATCGATTTTAACACTAATCTAGCACCTCCAAAGAATAATCCATTAGTAACATGAACTTGAAATGGATCTTCTATTACTATAGAAGTGAAATCCAAGTAACAATTGTCTAACCTAGTTAATGAAGCACCCCTTTTCACTAAAATTCCCATACCGCCAAAAGTTGTGGCTTTATTATAACAATGTGCCCCCGTGACCAAATTAGCCTGACCCTTCAATAAAACTCCAATTGCTGCTGAGAAAATTACTGAACTGCTGATTTCATTATCATTACCATCAATATCAATGGCTATTCCTGAGTAATCTTTTTCGCGTTTATCTCCACCGATTGTGGAATGTTGCCCCAGGAAGCAGCTTGATATGAATGTCTCATGGCCTCTCCGGACTAGAATTCCTTGTGTTGTGAAGTGGAGAACGAAACAATTGTGTATTCGAATTCGGGCGGAATCAATAATCAGGATGCCTCCTCCTCGAAAACTTGAGTCAAAGAAGATGTCCTGGAAAGTGATGGCTTCATAGTAGATGCCAACATTATTTTGTTGTTTACTGTTGATGAGATCATGAGGATTGCTGGAGTCTGTTTCTTTAAATGGCTGAGAATTTGGTGACCATAGTTCAATAAGATGCCTATCACCAGGAAATGTATTTGATGCTCTTAGAGTTCCTTCTTTCACCTAATCATATAACCAACTAACAATGACATTATGTCTTCAAGATCTAAGAATGTTTTGTTGGGAAATGAATCTCAAACAAATAGAAAATAATTAAAGACTTAAAATTGAGTATGTGTTGGACCTAATTCAAATCAATTGATTTTGTATAACTTCCAACACTTATCTACTTAAAAATCAACACATGTAAGAGCTCATAGATTATAATATGATGATATCAGAGCTTTAACCCAAACGAGCTAAATCCTAAAACCCATATTGGGTCAATTTAGTTGCACTTGATAAGTGTATTAGGAAATGAATCCAAAAACTTATAATTGAATAAATATTAGACTAATATGTGGCTATGTGTGAAAAATGTCAAATTTTCTAAAGGTTTGATCACTTCAACTCGCAATATATATTACTAATCAACTAAGGCTCCAAATGACTATTCTTTTAGAGATTTACAAAATTATACTCAATTAGAAAACTTAAAATTCAAATCTAACTCAATTTTGCTTTAATATTTTCTAGTTTAAGCTCATTCAAAGGACAACTAAAATGTTCAAACTCAATTTAGTGTTACTTTTAAAAATTATTAAAAATTTAAATAAATTTATTTATTATATTTAGATTAAAGTATAAAATAACTCAAGTGATTTTAAGTTTGAATTTAACTTTAAATTCATATACAATATATTTAAATCATATAAAAAAATTAAATACTCAATTAGATTAATGAGCTACTAGAGTGAAGTATTTTAATGCTTAAATTTGATAAGATTTAAAATTTAAGTTTGAGCTTGACTTAGATAAGTAGTATATATTTTGTGAAATAGACTCCCAAATAGTTCAAAAAATACTTGATTTTATTTGCAGCTTTATTTGGGCTAGTCCTATGTCATGTTTGGGTTAATTTTAATATCTATGTACTTATGACTTTGCATATCTTTTTGGACAAAACCCATTTCATGCTGTAAATTTGGATTTAAAAAAAATACTTAAAATATATTATTACGTATCTATAAATAATTAAATCTACATTTGATAAGGTGTAATATAATATTGTAACATAATTAGATGCATTTTAATACACTAAAAATATATTTAATTATATTATATTACATTACATTATAACTTATTAAACATATTCTATGTATTGTTGCATTTTTATTTTATATAGAGTAGAATCATCTATCTCAATTTATTAAAAAAAGAGACAAATTAAGTGTGATGCAATTGATTTTTCATCTTTTTAAAAATATAAAAAGTAAAAGATCTTAAATTTGAATCTTTCAAACTTAAAAAAAATTATTACTAATTTAATAAAAAATATTAAAAATGAAAATTATCCCCCATTGTAGTCAACAATATTGCTTTGACTTATTGGACTTCCAATAAACCAAAAAATAGGGAAAAAGTACAAAAGTATTCCCTATATTTGCAATCATTTTAATTTTGGAATTTGTGATTTTTTTTTTATAAAATATGGCCTCAAATTTTCACTATTAATACTTTAAGATTTATAATCTTAACGTCATTAAGCCTATATTGGAGAATTTTTCTTAGAAAGGAAAAAAAAATAAAGAGAGAAAATAAATTTTATTTTCTTCACTATTCTCCTCCCTCTTATTTGACTGAGTGAAAATAAAAAGAAAAAAATAAATTTTATTTTTTACCTTTTTTTTTACATTTTATTTCCATTTTCCTTCGAAAATGGAGAAAAAAAATAAAGTGAAAAATAAAATTTTTCTTTTTATTTTCTTCTCTTTCCAAATATAGGAAAGTGGTTTTTTCCTTTTAATTTTCCTCTCATTTTTTTTAACCCTTCTTTTTTTTCTCTATCCAAACATAGAGTAAAGGATGCTAATGTGGAATCCACATAACATCAAATGTTGTTCGTATAATGCTCACATGATATAAAACTGCTAACATGGCTTATACCAGCGTTCTCAACCACCTCCAATAGCGTTTAAATATATAGACCTTAAAATATTAATGATGAAAACTTCATACTTCATTTTATAAGAAAAAAATTATAAGTCCCAAAATGAAGAGTCACAGTTACAAAATATTTTTTTTTATACTTTCTCATAAAAAAATAGGACTTTCATATCTAAAATTATAAAAATAATATATATATATGTGAGCTAGAAGAATTGTGCCTTATAATTTTTTAAAATCAGGAAGGATTCACAAGGAGATGTTAGTACAGACGAAAAACTTGCCGCTCAGTATTGTTACAATGACAGGTCAAATCGTCATGTGATATTCACACGCGTGGAAGGCTGCCGGACAACTCCACAAAACTCCAATATCACTAATCGCCAAGTCTATACCAACTAGGCAACCACTACTAGTAATATTTTTCAAAGACCATTATATTAAGTCTCGGAAAATTCAATCTCAAGATCATAACCCATTTCTATAAATTTTGTTTGCAAGTTATTAAATTTATGTAAAATTCAAAATAATTTGATTGAAATATAATTCATTTGAGTTAATCTGGCAAAAAAAAAAATACAATTCATTTGAGTCAAAATATATTTTTTAAAATATATTACTAAAGAATATATTTTTTTAAAAAACTATAATATTATGTTTTCAAAATAGAAAAATTATTATTTAGTCCTAATATGTAACCTAATTAACTAACTCACTTAAATTAAATAATTAATTCTTTAATTTCATTTTGTCAAATTATTTAGCCATTCTATCTAATTTTTGTGTTTTTTCTATTAAATTTTAAAAGAAATGACGAAAAAACAATTTTGTATATATAATAAATATATTTTATTTTTTAAAATAAAAATTTAAATTAATAAACATAAATAATATTCTTTGGTAAAAAAACGTAAATAATATTTATATATTTATATAATAATTATATTTAATATTATCAAATTATTAATTATTATATAATTGTTATATATAATAAAATAAAAAATATATATTAATAAAATTAAATAACAATTAAATAAGTAAATGATTATTATATAATTATATAATTTTTATTTAATTGTATTAATTTAAATTTTTTTATTTTTAAATAACAAACTAAAATTATATTTATTATATATATATAAAGACATTTTAGCTATTTTTATAAATTTAATAAAAAAATAAAAATTAAATAAAATCATTAAATAGTATGATGAAATCAAAACTAATTGATTAATTAATTAATTTCTAAAAAAATAAAGACGAATTAATTAATTAGATCAAATAAAAAAGACTAAATAGTAAGTTACTCTTTAAAATTAATAAAAATACAACTTAAATTGAAATATGGAAAATTCATTCAAATTTTAATTTAATTTATTTTTAAAATTAACTAAATGTATAATTCGATTCACTTCCCGCAAATGATCTCATTGTTAGCCATTAAACACAACTTATTCATCATAGCGACAAAATATGGTATTACTAACAAAGTGTATGCATTACACATGTAGAGAGGCATGCATATGAGGCATCCACTATGTGGAAAGGAAACCCTTTCCACCATTAATTTAATATATATATATATATATATATATATATATATATATATATATATATATATATATATATATATATATATATAATTTTATAGTGTTGATTAAAATAATAAATTTTAATATACTTTATTATTTTTCTGGGCAGAATTTTTAATTCTAACTAATCATATTGAGTTATAATATTTATCAATTTAATTTTTGTAATATAGAATGTATGTAAAATATTTCAGGAAAAAATAAATAAAAACAGAGAGAGATCAGAAACATTTTTTTTTTTTTTTTCAGGGAGAGAGAGAGAATACTAACCAGAATATTACCTCCGCCAGAAGGAAATGTGATGGGTTTGCTGATTTTATAGTTACCACCTTGCAAATCAATCACAACACCTCCCAAATCATTGACACCAGGCAGCAACTGCAGCTGCAACTTGCCACTGCTACTAGTTCCATTTTGCACATTGAAGGCATCACTCAACGCATTCAATATGGCATCACTACTTTCTTCTACTCCACTTGGGTCTGCTCCATACCCAATTGGATAAAAGACTCTCCCTTCCTTTAAACCCAATTAAATCGTCACAAATTACACAAATATAAATTAAATCATACACAAATAAAAATATATATGTTAAAGAACATACCTTTTTGGGGGGTGAAAATGGGGGTAGTAGTTCATTATTGGGTGCCATTGCTTGAACCTTTGCTTCAAATTCTATTAGCTTCTGTTGTCTTAGAGAAGAACAATAAGTTTCTTGGATCATCATCATTATTGAAAGGGTGCACAGTGCTAATAATATTTTCATTTTTTTTTTTTTAAATTATAATTTCAACTATTAATTTGGGGTTGGGTATGGGTAGCTGCAGGTGAAATAGAGTGACAGGTAAGGGGGAGCAAATGGGTCAGAGTAACGAGGACAAAAACCAAGGAACAAAAAAGAAAGCAACTGTCGGCAATTTCAATGGAGTCTTAATTAGGTAGGAAAATATTACGAGGCCGAAAGTATATTGAGGCGGCATAAGAATGCTACCACGTAAGTTTGGTTTGGCCCAAATCCAGTTAAAGTTTTTTTTGCCAAATAAATCCGGTTAAAGTTCGGGTGACTCTGATTATATATTCTGAGGTTTGGGTGCGATCCAACCCGACCTGGTTTTATAATATAAGTAATAGTAAAATATTTTTGAGGCGTGGGATTTAAATTTGAATCAAATAAGTTGAAGAATGCTTTACCGCAAAGACACACCAACACACACCACTTCTTTTATATATATATATATATATATATATATATATATATATATATATATATATATATATATATATATATTAAAATTTGTTAGTTTTTAAGCTATTTAGATAAATAAAAAACTAAATTTTTTTTTTAAAAAATATATAAATTGAATCAGCTGATTTTAACGAACTTCTCTAAAAAGAATGGCTCAAATTTAGGCAATTTAAAATGAAATTAATTTTGAATCGGATAAAATTTACGCTCAAGACATATGAAGAAATCCACTCAACTCAATAAATAATTTTAGTATTAGAAAATCAATTTTTTTCAGTGTAAATTTCATGAACTAAAAGTGTATATTTAAATCCATTAGCGTACCATTAGTATACCAATTTAAAACCCTTAGAGTTTGTTTCACATTCAAATCCAATTTTTTTTTTTTAAAAAATTATTATTTTATAATTATTAAGAAAAAATTTTTGAAATATTATTCAATTTTTTTACAATTTTTATAATTAAAATATGTAAAATTCATTTTTAATGATTTATTATTAATATTTCCAATAAAATATCCTTAATTATATAGACCACTTTAAAATTTATTGATGAATTATTATATAATCATTTAATATTGAAATATAAAACATAATTAAGATTTAATTATAAAAAAATTACAATAAAATAATAAAATGATATTATTTTAAGAGTGAATACCAGACGTCATAATTAAAATCATATCAATATTAAAATTTTTTCAATGCTTTTAGAAATTTTTGATATGTGTTGTACAAAAAGAAAAGAAAATTTAAAATTCTACAAATAAATTAAAAATTTTGAAAAGTATTGACTTTTGGTACTTGTCTAGTTTTCTTCCATTAAGTTACACATTTTTGCTTTTGCTGGCAAAAATGTCAATAGAAAATTCTACAAATAATAATAATAATAAAGTAGTCAAAGAGTTAGAATCAAAGCCAACCATAATAGGGGACGTCGAGACGCTGCCAATTCGCCATTAATTGCGGGAGAATTGGACTGTCCTCAGGCTTTGGTCTTTAACTTCTATTGCACTTGGGTTTCGGCCTTTTGGGCCTGTGTATCTCTGGGTACCTGAGCCTCTCTTTTTGTTAGTATTAGCACATCAGGAGGAGACCTCAAACTGCATTTGTCTGAGTTTGAATTTTGACTTGCTATTAAATTTTTTTTTTTTTTGGTACATTATTGTTTGAAAAAATATACAAATTTAGAGGCTGTTTAGTTGTAGAAAATATTTTCTGTTTTCTATCTCTAATTTTTATTCATATTTCTCTATTTTCATTCCTACAGAAAATAGAAAACAAACGAAGAATATATTCATTTTTGTAAATTTTAAAGTTCATTTTCTAATTTATAAAAACAGAAAATATGTTCAAATCATGTTATTTTCTATTTAACCAAACTTTAAAATAATTTAATATTGATTTATTTTTAATTATATTAATTTTTGTTAATTTACTATTTGTTATATTTTTATTAAGTAAATAATAGTTCTCAATTTAAATATTTTTATAAAAAAATTGTTAGATCAGTACATTAAAAAAAGGAATTTTTTTTTCATAGACTATTCGTCGTACACAATATTAATATGTTTTAGAACTATACTAAAATAATTATCATTTCTAAAATGACAATTATAATTTTTTAGAATTTTAATCAAATAATAATTAGTTCTTAAATAACAATTGATATTGAGTCAAATATATTAAAAAAACTTAATGAATTAATAAATTTCAATTTAGCTATTTTGTTATTAGTAAAAGCATATATGCATGTAAAAAAAAAAAAAAAAAAAGAGGAAAGACATTGTTGTAGAAAATAAAAAGGAAAATTATGTTTTGGTTTGAAAATAAGTGGAAAACAAAACGAAATTTTATGAAGGAAAATTTATAAAACAACTTTTATTTGTTTTCTGAATTTCTATATAATTTTAGGAAATAGAAAACTGGGTTTTTATTTTCTAATTTGGAAAAAATATGTTTTGAACAAATTTTTTAATTTTTTATCTCTATAGAAATATTGTCTTGAAACTGAACTTGTTTTCCACAACTAAATAGCTCCTTATTTTCTTCAAAATCAAAGTTTGATAAGTCTTGTAGAGTTCAAAAATTATTTGACCTCAATATCAAATACAAGCTTAGAACTAACCTATTTAATATTATTATTTGAGTTATTGAGAAAATTACTATATTGAAAATAGTTTGCTAAAGTTTATATTGAAGGTGAATTTCATGTGTTTAAGTCATATAAATTTCCAAAAACAACACAACATTGCCTTGAAATTGTTTTTTCAGCTTCATTCTAGAGCTCCAAGCAATGTGCAATGGGTACATCAATTAATTGACAGTAATGTTGGATCATGAAATTATGAATTAGTAAGGCACGTAGTTGTTGAACCTGATGCTTTGATTATATTGAGTCTACCATTGCCTCTTTCATATAAAAAAGGCAAGTTAATTTGGCATTTCACAAACTCAAGAGTCTAGACTATTAAATATTTGGTATTTTAGGTGCCCAATAAGTTAAAATTTTTTGTGTGGAGATTATTGCATAGAAGTGTTAGTGTCTGTGCTAATTTAGCTCAACGTATCCTAGGTACTGATTCATGTTGTCCATTGTACTCAGCTTTTAATAAAATAGTTAGAGCATTTTGTTCATTACTTGTCCTCTAGCTCAACAAGTTCAGCTATCCTCTATGTTATTGCTACAATCAATTGATGTTTCATATTTTGATTTTAAGAGCTTGTGTTCTTCCATTGTTCACTCTCCTGTTTTTAATACTGCTGGTCCTTTATGCACATATTTTATAGAGAATATGGAAGGCAAGAAATGATTGTGTGTTTAATAATTGAAGATCGGATGCTCCTTCTATTGTTGCTAAGGTTGCTACATAAGAAATTGAGTTTAGTATGGTTTTGGCTAATGGAAATAATGAAGATGAGGCAGTAGTACTGCTAGAATCACAACAATTGTTGCTCATCGGGTATTGCAGCCTTCAGTAGCTAGTTATGTCAAGGCAAATTTTGATGCATCCATAAGCTCAAGCGATAATTATGAAGGGCTGGCAGTTGTGCTTAGACGTTATAATGAGGAAATACTACATGCTAGATCCAAGAAAGTAGGTTTTATTGAAAATTCAAAAGTCTTTGGAAGCCACGAGCTTGAGGTTAGCTATATATGCAAGTTTGTGAACAATTTTGTTTCCAATAAGTGATTATTGAAGGGGGTGCTGAAGACATTCTAAATACTATGATTCGCAAAATTTGTGATAATAAGGATGTTGGCATTATTCTAAGTGATATTTTACAATTGTCAACAGGTTTTAATTCTTTGAAATTTATCTATGCCAAATAGATAGTGGTAGGAAATCATTTATGTTTTTTAATTTTTTGGTGGATTGTGATAATTTCAAGAATTTAGTTGTGGAAGCTTGGAATCAACAAATTGATGGTTCTGCAATATTTAAAGTAGTTACTAAGCTGAAATTTGTTTAAAAAAAAAATTTAAAGAATCTCAACAGGAGTTTTAGTGATATATCTGACAAAGTGAAGAGATGTAAACAATTGCTTAATGAGCTTCAAAGAAACTTGCAGCTAGATCCTTTTAATAATTTTTTATTTAAGAGGAAAAAGAAGTAGTTATTGAGCTTAGGAAATCAATGCATATGGAATAGAGTTTCTTCAAGCAGAAATAAAGATTCAATGTATTAATTTGAGTGATTCAAATACCAATTTTTTTTTTATAGTATTTTAAAGCAGCAAAAGATTAGAAACAAAATTACAAAACTTAAACTGGATAATGGAAGAATTATTACAGATCAAATGACTATTAGAAGGGAAATGGTTGGATTTTATAAAAGACTTCTTAATACTGATGTTGCTATAAAAGTCATGTATATAGGAGCATTTTTTAAGCTAGCCATAAGGTAATAAATAGGATTCTACTATATTATTGCAACCTATTACTAACACTGGCTAGTTAGAAATATAATCTTTTCAATTGGGAATGAGAAAGCTCATGGACCCAATGAGTTCAATAGTTAGTTTTTAAAAAACTGTTAGAATATTGTCAAAAAGGACATAGTGCTAGTTATTAAGAAGTGTTTTATAAGATTATAAAGCGGGTAAATGCCATTACCTTGACTATAATTCCTAAAATCTTGGGGATTTTAGACCTATAACTTATTGTATTGTTCAATATAAGTGTGTTGCTAAGATTATTACAACTAGGATGGGTCCCATTTTGAAGTATTTAGAATGGGAACAAATCTACTTTTGTCCTAGGAAGAAGAACAACTGACAATATCATGTTAGCTCATGAATTGGTTCATAATTATGATCAAGATGGAAGAGCTCATAATTGTACTATGAAAATAGATTTAAGAAAAGCTTATGATTCAATGAGTTGGGACTTCCTTAAGGAAATACTTTTAGGTTTATTTTTCCTCTAAGGTTCATTTAAATTATTGTGGCTTGTGCTAAAGGTACTAAATTCTCTATTATAATTAATGGAACGATGAAGGGTTTTTAACGGTGGTAAGGGGCTTAGACAAGAGATCCTATGTTTCCCTTGTTGTTTGTTTTGATAATAGAGTATCTCTTCAGGACTTTTAAAGTGAGATCGCAAGATAAGTTTGGTTATCACAGGGATTATAAGAGTTTGAAACTTACCCACGCTTTCCTAATGAATTGTTCATCTTCTATAAAGGGAAAGTTCATATTGTGTAGCAGATAAAAGAAGTTTTATTGCACTTTAGTGTAGTCTCTTGTTTACATATTAATGCAGCTAAAAGCTTACATTTTTTTTTTCAATGGAGAAAGAAGTTATTTTGCATTGTATGGGTTTTAGTGAGGGACATCTCTTAGTAAGATATCTTGGCATTCCTCTTATTTCAATGAGGATTTCAAAAAATGATTGCAAATGTCTTGTTAAAAGAGTGAATGTAAGAGTTTTGAATTAGACTTTGAATTTTTTATCTTATGTTGAAAGATTGCAACTCATTCAATATGTGCTCATGAGTTTGCACATTTATTGGAGTCTATCCTCCTTTTACCTAAGTCAATTGTGCATAAAATTAAAGCTATCTGCAGGAATTTCGTACAAAGTAGCTCTGTTGACATAAATAGGAAAAATCTTGTAGCTTGGCTTAGAATAGTTTAGGAATTAGGGATATCAATATTTGGAATAAAGTAGCTATATGCAAGCAAGTTCAATGCCTGCTTTGTGAAAAAAAATAATACTTGGGCTACCTTGATTCATGAGAACAAGCTTAGAAGGCTTGGTTTTTGGGTATAACTAAACAGTGTGACACCAATTGGATGTGGGGTAACTTGCCAAAAATTAAACGCAAAATATATATTTTTTTTTACTACAAATTGGATGATGGAGCTTCCTTTTATTTTTGCTTTGATCCTTGCACTACAAGAAAATTATACTTTACTGACAAAATATACTGATTAAAATAATTTCATTAGTAGATTTACTAAATTACCGACAACATATGAAATTTTTCTTTTTTTGTAATTACCGACAGTTTATTAATAAAAAATTACTAACAGTCAAGTTTCATTGCTACATAAGATGCAAAAAATTAGCAAAAATTGACCAAGAAAATTTTCAGTCAGTAAATTTATTGACAAAAATTTCAATCAGTAAATTAGAAAGCAAAATTTTTTTAATTTATTGATAAAAATTTTTCATTTACACATAAAAACTTCCCGTCGGTAAATTCACCGACAAAAATTTCAGTCGAAAAGTTAGAGAGTAAAATTTTCTTTAATTTACTTACAAAAACTTTCCAATTTATTGATAAAAATTTCAATTAGTAACTTAGAGAGCAAATTTTTTTTTTTTTAATTTACCAACAAAACTTTTCATTGGTAAATTTACTAAAAAATTTTAGTCTATAAATTAGAGAATAAAATTTTCTTTAATTTACTTAGAAACTTTTCAATTTTCCGTCGGTACAGTAAATTATAGAATAAAATTTTTTTAATTAACCGATAAAAATTTTTTAATTTATTGACAATACTTTTCTTTGGTAAATTTACCAACAAAATTTTAGTTAGTAAATTAGACAGCAAGATTTTCTTTAATTTACTTACAAAAACTCAAAAACTTTTCAATTTATTGACAAAAATTTTCTTCTCGTAAATATACCGGCCAATATTCTAGTCGGTATATTAGAAAGCAAATTTTTTTTACTTTACTTGCAAGATTTTTTTAATTTACTGACAAATCTTTTTGGTCAGTAAACTTACTAATGAAAATTTCAGTCGCTAAATTGGAAAGTAAAATTTTTTTTAATTTATTGATAGAATATTACGTCGGTAAATTGGAGAATAAAATTTTTTTAATTTACCTAAAGAATAATCCTTTGGTAAATGAAAACTTTTAGAGGGAAATTTTCCTCCAAATTTTCACAAATTTTTTTTAAAAAATAAAGTATTATCGAAATGTTTAGTCGGTAATCCGTCAATAAATAAAAATTTTTGAGGAAAATTTACCTCTAAATTTTTATTTGATTTTTTAAAGAAAAAGTAAATTACCAATGGAAATTTAGTTAGTAAATAAAAATTTTTGAGAAAAATTTTCCTTCAAATTTTTGAGAAAAATTTTCCTTCAAATTTTTATTTGAAAAATTTACTGACAGAAATTTAGTTGGTATTAAAGTAAAAAAAAAAAAAAAAAAAAAAAAAAAAACATAAAAGGACTCCTCATCTCTTCCTTATCATTTTTTTCTCACACTTGTTATCTTTCTTATTTCTTATATTTTTCTTCATTTTCTCTCCATTTCTTATAAATAATTTTTTTTTCTTTTTTTTCTCATTAATTATTTTTTCATTTTTCTTTTCATCGCTTAATACTTCCATATTCTTTAATACTCATATACTATTTTTTTTCTTATTTTCTTATTTTACTTCTTAAATTCTTGACCTTTCAATAGAAAAAATATATTAAATTTATTTTAATTTTTAATTTTTTTACTTATTATAATTTATTATAATTTATATCTCTTAGATTATTTCATAGCATAAAAAAAAGTATTAATGTGATTTTTAAAAAAATAAATGATTTGTTTTCTTAAATTTAATTTTTTGATTAAAATTTTTATACTAACTAAATTTATTTCTTAAATTTAGTAAATTAAAAAATAAATTACTTATTTGACTCTTTCTTTTTTACTCTTATCTCTCTCTTTCTCTCTTAATTTTAGGTTCATTTCATTCTCTTTTAAGTTTTGAAATATAATTTTAATTTTAGTCATTTTTTATATTCTTTTAGCTTTCTAATTTACTTTATAATTTTTATTTTTTTTAATTTTCATGTGGATTCTAAAAATTTTAATTTTTAAATTATTAATGTTATTTTTTGAAAATATGTAAATTTTAAAAATATATTTTTTTAAAAATAATTTTACTGATGGATTACCGATAGAATATTTTATTTTTTAAAAAATTAATTTACAAAATTACCGATAAAATTTTTAGTCGGTAAATTATATTTTTTTTTATTTTTTATTTTGTAGTGCTGGTTAAAAGGTGAGTTTGTATTATATCGCTTCCTTGGTATTGAAATTGCAGACACTGGTATTCCAAAGAATGTTAAGGTTCAAGATCTTTGGAGGTAGAACAATTAGAATTTTTCTAATCCTTTGCATGACATTACACTAAAGGCTGGGTCATTTATTTCTAGCAGATATATCATTGATCCAGGTCAAAGGGATATGATTACTTCTAAAGGAACTAGAAATGGTTGCTTTTCATCTCATAATGCTTGGATCAGAAACAAATTGGAGAAGAAACCTTGGTCTAAAGTGGTTTGGGGAACAAGTTTGATACCTAGACTTAGTTTCATTTCATGCTTGCCCTTAAAAGAAAATTAAGAATGAAAGGTGTCTTGAAGCACTGGAATATTATTGATAATGATGCTTGTAGTTTCTATTGTTCTGCTCAGGAAACTATAAAGCATTTAATTTTCAATTGCAATTATTCTAAAAGTTTATGGCAGAAGGTAATCTCTTCTTGTTGTTTGAAGCAGCAATGTAGATCTTGGAGCAGGCTTGTTAGTTTGTTTAGCAGGAGATGTGCAGGAAAATCCAAAATCCAACAGATCAAAAGAGTAGCTTTTTCTGCAACCATTTATTTTATATGGATGCACATGAACAACATAGCTTTTTCTGCAACCATTTATTAATATAAGCATTTTTTTTGGTGTTTGACAAAAAAAAGTTAAATCTTAAATCCAAATCGAAATTATAACTTTATTAATTTGAAATTCACTGTATTTTATACTATTGTTTCTTCAGAAGCATCTGTTTCTCATTTTTTTAAGCTATCCAAAGTTCTTTCAGCAATTCCTATAAATGAAACAGTTTTTTAGATCATAGAAGAACTTTATTTATTTATTTGACGAATTTGACTGACCTATCGAACATCGTTGTAATTTTTTTTCCTTTTTTTTTTTTTTTTTTTTGTCTTTTCTAGAATATTATTGAAGTTGACAATGACACCAGTGAAGGAAATAGACAAAAGAAAAAATTGTTGCTCTTTTCATTATAAAAAAGGTGATCAATAATTAAAAATCATAATTTTTAAAATAATAATAATTTTATCATAAATTGCTAAAAAGATCTCAATTAATTGCAATATAAATTTGTGAAACATCTTTCATACTTGAAAAATCGAAAGATAAATTAGCCATTTTACCATATATTTTTTTATTGGGTTACTAAATGGCTACTTATTTATGAACAAAATTTACTTTTTTAAAAGCCACTTTTTTCAAAATGAAGAGAGTAATTAACAATTAATTTTTACCTTATTTCACTAAAAAAATTTTAAAATCAAATTCTTTATGAAATTTTTAGTATCTGCATAAATAGCCTATTTTCAATTAAATTCAAGAGAGGTAAACTAGTACAACGTAAAAATAAATTAAGCTGATTTTGAAAATTTATAACAACTGAGTTTAATACTTGTTTAGAAAGTTTTTCGCTGTTATAAGTAATCCTTTTAAAAATCAATTTTATATAAAATTTTTTCATCAAAATTTTTTTCACCTTACTATATTTTTATAGATTTCAATTAAAATTTACACAGACCAACGCATCTAATATTCACTGGATCATTTGGCTCCATATAAGAATATATATCTATTTTTTATTTTAATAATTCAAGTTTTAAGAAAATGCAAATTAAATAAAAAAAGATAATAAAAACTGCATAAAATGCTGGCCTCCGACTAATTATAACATAAAGCAAAGAATAGAAAAAATAACATAAAAAAGAAAAATTTTTAGATAGACTTAATTTACTACATCATCCGTAGATAGAGTCAATTACACATTGACATGTGGCATTATTTATTAGATGTAATATACCATTTACCATCCGTAATTAAATACAAGCCAATACAAATGATATATCTAATTAATAACACCACATATTAATGTGTAATGATTAGATCTATATATAACGTGGTAATTTAAATCTATTTAAGAATTTCTCCACAAAAGGACTCCAAGAAGAGGTTTAATTCTTTATTGAATTAACAAAAAAAATAAATCTTCACATAATAATTCTTTATATTGTTTTAAGAAAAATATAATAAAAACTGCATAAAATGCTAGCCTCAAACTAATTATAGCATAAAGCAAAGAACAGAAAAAATGAATACAGAAAAGAAAAATATTTAGATAGATTTAGTTTACCACATCATTTATAGACAGTTAATCACACGTTGATATGTGACATTATTTATTAAATGTAATATTTACATTGATTGAATTATTTATTACCATTTATCATCCGTAATTAAATACAAACCAATATAAATAATATATATAATAAATAACACCACATATCAATGTGTAATTGATTGGATCTATATATGATATGGTAAACTAAGTCTATTTAATAATTTCTTCACAAAAAGACTCCAAGAAGAGGTTTAATTCTTTATTGAATTAAAAAAAAAAAGATCTTTACATAACAACACCACCTTCTCCAACCATATTATACTGATCAACCACTACAGATATCACTCCATTAACTGCTTTGTCACTCTCTACAACCACAATATTATTTGATACATTTGTCACTGCATGAACTGTAAGCCTTTTATCAAAACTATAGAATGAATATTGAAAATGACTAATTTTATCAGGAAATACCAAAATAGATGAAAAATCAGCTACCCATTTTGTAATTTCATTATTTCCTGATGATGATGATGAACTCACTGCTGTTAGCCTCCCAATAGTTGATTTCAGGCTCATGCCATTAACATTGTTCTTATCAATCACCACTTGATCAACATTACTAAATTTCCCATCTAATCTTACTATAGAAACCCTATTTTTTGGGTTTCCATTAAACATATTATTTACTATACTTAACCCTGAAATTTTGCCATTTATAGCTTTTAACACCACATTACCATCTCCCAAGAAAAGCCCATTTGTAACATGAACTTGGATTGGGTCTTCCAGAACTATAGAGTTATAATCCAAGTAACAATTATCAATTCTAGTCAATGAAGCATATAATTTCACTAAAATTCCTATACCACCCCAATAAGTTGCCTTGTTATAACAATGTACTCCTGTGATTATATTAGCTTGACCTCTTACTAAAATGCCAATGGCAGCTGAGAAAATTGCAACATCTGTTATTGCATTATCATTGCTAGCAAGATCAATGGCTGTGCCTGAGAAATTTTTCTCACCTTTATCTCCACCAACTGTGGAATGTTGCCCCAAGAAGCAATTTGATATGAAGGTCTCATGACCTTTTTGAACTAGAATTCCCTGTGTTGTGAAGTGTAAAAAGAAGCAATTATTTAGACGAATTCTTGCAGAATCTATAATGAAGATTCCTCCTCCTCTATATCTTGAATCGAAAAGAATATCTCTAAAACTTATGTCTTCATAGTATATCCCAACATTATTTTGATCTTTAGCGTTATTGAAACTCAAAAGATGAACAGAATCGGTTTTAACAAGTTTCTTGGAATTGGTTGACCATATTTCAATCAAATACCTATCATTAGGAAATGTGTCGGATGCTCGCAATGTTCCACCTTTTACCTAACATAGTTGGACATAATATAAGTTAAAGATATAAATTAAAAGCAATTTTCGAATTTAAATTAAAAATATTTAAAACTCACTTAATTCCAAACTATTTTGCGACTATATTTTTATGGTCACTAAAATTCTTATCACAAAAACCATATAATAAATGACAATAATTTTCAACTTGTCATAAAATTTAATGTAGTAAATTTATCGTGACAATAAACAAATAATTATCACAAAAAGAAACTTAATAATAATGACATTTTGAAATGTTGTGATAAATCATTGAAATAAAAATTGGAAATATAATATTTTACCACAAGTTTTAGTTCTTGTCACTTAAAATTTTTAAATTATAATTATTTTTTGTCACCTAAATTTACAATTGTTACAAATTAATTTAAATATAATTTTATTTTGATTTAACTTTAATGACATAAAATTAAGTTGTCACTTAAAAAAATATATGTTACAACTACCAAAAGTTATTACAAATAATAAAATTATTTGTGTTAACTATCTTGCAATAATCACTATACTTAAAAAAAAAATAAAAATTACTTGCAAATTTTATTTTCTTATTCCCTCCTAAACAATAATTTTTTTTTAATTATCTTCTCCAAATTTTATAACCCTAACTAGGTTTACTTATATTTAAAATCCAATTAATTTTTTTTTTGAATATAATTTGGAACATTTCAAAAGTATTTAGATTGGTAAATCCTTCTAAATTAATTCTTCCAAGACTAACTCTAAGGCTATGTTTGGTTCACGGAATAGAATACACAGAAAATAAAATAATTATTCTTGAATAATATAATAAAATAGGAATAAAATAATTATTTCAATTTCATAATTTAGTACATAGCATGCAATAATTATTCTATTCATATAAATAACTATAATATCCTTATAAATTAATTTCATTATTAATATTAAAATTAAATATAATTTTACCAAATTTTATTTAAGAAATAATTTAAATGAATAATAAATAAAATTTTTATTTTACTTAAAAAATTGTAAAATTACTATTTCATAGAAATAATATTTTTTGTTTAAAATTTGAACCAAAGTTTATAATAACTATTTTATATAAAATAAATATTTTATTTTTTAACTATTTCATAAATTAAATATAGTTTAAATTGAATATTCATATTAGAGGTAGGAAAGCGGTCTTTCCCTTATTTGTATATATTCATATTATCATTTTGTAGGAAATGGACTTCAGCTAATAGCCTAATAGATAGATATATTGTTCTTTATTTTATTTTTGGTTAAGATTTAAATTCGTAAGACAATCCTTTATTTTATTTTTGGTTAAGATTTAAATTCGTAAGACAATCCTCGATGCAGTTCTTATATATGTCAAACTCTTTATTATAAAAAATTATACACTTTATATTTAAAAAATAAAGAAGAGAGTTAGTTTGACTATATCTAAAGATCTAAATATCACTTTCTATTCCTAACTTTAATTAATGCAATATAAATTTCTACACACTTTATTTAAAATAATTCTAATACTATTTTTTCTATTGGACAAATTTAAAAATGAAAAATTAAGTAAAATGAAAAATTAAAATAATTAATGCTTATAAAATAAAATAAAATAAATAGCAAAATATAAAGAGTCTATTAAATTTAAATAAAATTTTCTATTATTTATCAACTATATACTCTTTATTAAATTAAATATATTTTTAAAAATAAAAAGCGCTGCTAGAAATGCTCTAACTTCATAGTTTTAAAAATAACTCTTATTCTATTCTATTGAATATTCTATATACTCATTTCATTCTGAAAAAAATGACCATTAAGAAAAAATCACTATTTTTAAAATAGTAATAATTTTATCATAGCAAAAAGATGCATATTAATTACAGTATAAATTAGAAAAATATTTCTCATATTTGAAAAATGTAAGGGTAAATTAGTCATTTTATCATATTTTTTTATTAAGTTGTCAAATAGTCACTTACTTATGAATAAAATTAATTTTTTTAATAGTCATTTTTTTCATAATGAAGAAAATATAATTATTGTATTAAAAATAGAAAATTATACAAATTTGTTTCATTTAATTTCATATTAAAAGCTGCTATCTAACCCAACGACTGGTGAGCTGGGGCAGTACATAAAATTTTCAAGCTTGTGAAAGCTTTTGGATGAGAGTTGTTGAAGTAAATTAAGGGTACTAAAGCCTGTACAGCTGGAAAAAATGGCGACTTTCTAAGAAAAAAATGACTTTAAATGTATTAATAATTGTTTCATCCAATTTCAACAATTGATTAAGCGTTGATATTTGATATTCTAATTTGAGTAAATTTTATGTTTATTGAATGTATATATTAATATAATAAAATAAAAATATGTAGAATTTAAAATAATATTCTTTATTTTATTCCAAAAAATTAGTCTATTATTTATTTTCATAATGTTTCAAAAAATTTATTCACTCTAAAAATAATTATAGATATTTATATATTTTATCTTTATTAATTGAAAAGTATGTATTACCAAAATTAATAATAAAAATAATAATATATGAATATATATAAAGATATAAGTGAAAAAATATAATAAAATTTATGAGTTGATAAGTAATTAATAATATTTTCTTAAACTGTACGAGAAAAAAAAGATAATCTTTTTAAAATGAAAAAAATAATATTTTTTATTAAATAAAAAATTATTATATTAAATAAAATATTTTATTACTTATTCATTTAATATATAAGGTAAATTTATGGACATCCAATAATTTTAATTGTAATCTTAGACATTTCATAAAACACATTGGCCCATTGCTGCTGCAAAGTTAATGATTTCAGAAGCCGGGGCCTTGGAAACAATTAATAGTAAACAATTGAGAAATGTACAGAAGGCAGTGAGACACACTCCACAAAACGACAACATAGCAAGACCCACATGCAAAAAGTTGACCACAAAATCTTCAAGTGTCTTTATCCAACATAGCATATATAGTCCACAAAAATGCCTTTTCATAGTAACACTATAGATGTGTCTGTCAGTTGTGAACTATATGGAAAAAGAAAAAATACTGTATTTCTTATAAATTAATATAAATCAATGCATAAAAAAAAAAAAAAAAAAGGAAGCAATCTTTAAAATTATTAAATACATTCTTTGCATTAAAAAATTAGAAAATACATTTCTTAGAATCTAATCTTTCATTAAATCAAATATTGATTAGGCAGGACTTAGTCTTTTTGTCAAGTAAATGAATCCACTAACTTCAAATGATATAATTATTAATTTATTTTGTAGAATGATTTTTTTTTAATATTAGTAAAGATAAATTCGAATATGAATATATTATTTAAGTTGCTTTTGCCATTATTATTAACTTATAAAATATATATTTATGATCAACTTTGCATATGGCACCGAAAATTAATTTTTTTTTTTCATTTTTAGATAAAAATCATCAATTGTTATTTATATTTAAAATTAGTAATTGAAAATTTTCGAGATATGCTTAATTAATTACTCCATAAAATTTTTAATTTTAATTTTTTAAAAAAATATTAATCATTTATTTTGATTTAAAAATAGAGATATATACATATAAAAGATCAAATTTGTAAGAACTTGAGGGAAATTAAATTAACTCATAGTATATTATCCAAATAAATGATATATGGAGAGAGATAAATAGGAAGAGGACTAACCACAATGTTGCCTCCACTAGAATCAGGAAACCTAATAGGCTTGCTGATTTTATAGTTGCCACCTTGAAAATCAATGATAACACCACCCAAATCATTAACACCAGGCAGCAACTCAATCCCATTTTGTACTTTAAAAGCATCATTCAAGGCATTTAGTATGGCATCACTACTCTCTTGTTGCCCACTTGGGTCTGCTCCATACCCAATTGGATAAAACACTCTCCCATTCTTCAACAAATCAAAATCAAAACCCATCAATTCAAAAACTGTGTGTTTGACATTTGAATCATTAAATGATTAAACTATTTACCTGTTTGGTTTTTGAAATTTCTTGAATATTGGAACTAGGTATTGGAGTTCCTATTATTTCTTGAAGCTTTGCTTCCATTTCTCTTTGCTTCTGTTGTTTCATGGAAGAAAATGTTTCTTGAACTAATAGTAGTAAAAGCAAGCTCACTATTTTGATCTGCATTGTTGTTTCTGCTTGAAAAAGAATTGCTACTGTTAAGGAGAGACAGTGATTGATACTTTGTTTTGTCAAGCTCTTCTTTTAAAGGCTGGCAATTGGCAAATGGGTATATTACTAATAATCTTTATAAAGAAAATAAAATTTTATCTAAATTAATACAAATAATTTATACATTTGAAAATGACGGAATAATGTAAAGATGGCAAGAAATTAGAAGAGGAAAGCGAAAGAAAAAGAAAGGCAAAGAAAAGCAAAGAAATGGGAATAAAATAAAAGAAAGAAGGGAAAGTTAAGAGAAACAACAGCTTGCTACCTCTTTTATATATTTGTTTAATATCTGAACTGTAAAGATTTGCATGGAAAGTGGCAATGGGTATCTTCATGCTTCTTTTCCCCTTTTTTTTACTAATTTCCATTTTCTTTTTAATAAATGAAATATGAGTTAGCTTATTAAAGAGGCAATTACTGTGGGTGGTTGAGGCAATTGATTGTGTTAATTCCTATATATATATATATATATATATATATATATATATATATATATATATAATGAGTACTAAATACTTTTTTTTTTACTTTATCTTATTATCTTCTTTATTTTCATGATAACATATAAGTTATATTAAATTTTATAAATATATATTATTTATAAATTTAATTTATGTGTCATTATGAAAAGGGAGAAAGAATAAATATAAAAAAGAAAAAAGAAAAGGTATTTAACATATATATATATATATATATATATATATGTTAAATACCTTTTCTTTTTTCTTTTTTATATTTATTCTTTCTCCCTTTTCATAATGACACATAAATTAAATTTATAAATAATATATATTTATAAAATTTAATATAACTTATATGTTATCGTGAAAATAAAGAAGATAATAAGATATATATATATATATAATTGTGCATTTGCCCTTTGATGAAATATATATACTTTTCTTTATTTTTTCCTTTTAACATGTTAATTATTAATCATCAAAGAATATCTAACTTTAATAATATAATAAAAATCTATATATATAATAAAAGCTGAGCTAAAAACTTATGTGTTAAGCAACTCTCTTAAAAACAAGAATTATATTTTACCAAGTAAATTTCTTAAAAATTGAAATGATATAATTCAATAATTTTTTTTTCACATCACTGTATTTATATAGGGTCCAATTAATATTTTTTTAAAAACTAATTATATAACATATTTTTATTATTTTTCAGTTTGATGACTTATTTTTATTATTTAAAAATTATTATTAAATCATATTTAAATTTAATATTAAAATATTTAAAAAAAAAAAAGTTATATTTTGTTCTCAATTCTAGTGCTAACCAAAGGCCACCATAAGTTCAACTTATCTCAGTGTTTGTAAATGGGATTGGGCCAGAATTGAAGGCTCAAAGTAACGGGCTAAGCTGTACCGAGTAGGACTTGGCTCAGAATATTAAGGTTTGGGTTGGGTTGGCTTATATATATTTTTTTACTCTATAATTTTTTTATGTATAAAATGAATTTAAATTGAATTTTATATAAAAAAAATATTTTATGCACTGTATTATAAGCTAAACTATAAAATTATTTTTGACACGATATAATAAAATTATTTATAATTATATATTTTATATAATTAATAATTTAAATAATATATATATTTCATATGTTTGGGATCAGATATCATGAGTACTACAGCCCATCTTTAGTAGATTCAAGCCCCTAATTTTTCTAGACCTTTGTAGTGTAACTGTGTAGGAGCTAGCAAACACAGAATTTATATAAATTTAATATCAAATAAACTAATAATTCTATTAATTAATAAATTTTTAACGAATCAGCTTCGCTGTATATCGTATAATTAATAATCCTATTATTGAATAATTTATAAACTTTTAAAAAAACTTTTAGTTATTAACTATTAGAGAAAATATTTATAGAAGAAATATTAGAATTTTTTTTTTAGAATATAATTATTTTTAGTAGCTGCTTGTTGAGGTGAAATCCTTTTTATCTGGTTTGGTCCATCAAAAGAGTTGCGTTTCTGAAGTATGATAATTTCTTTGCCTCCTAATTCTTGTCAAGTTTCAAAGCACGATTTAGTATATCATATATTCTTTTAGTGTTAATTCATGACCATTATTGGCAATTTACCCCTTGATGTTGAGTGTTACAGTTAAAAATTTTATATATAGAAAAATAATAAAAGATATCAAGACTTAATATAATATTGGGTCTTCACCACCTAACAGTTTAAATTTTTGAGTTGGATTTGAGGTTTTCGCATGGTATTAGAATTAGTTTTACATTTTAATTTGTGCTTTTTCATCATAACTGCAGTAGTGTGTCAGTAAAACTTCAAATTTAATATAATGTTGGGTTCTCATCATCTAATAACTTACCATTTTTTGGGTTGGGTTTGATTTGATATTTTGGACATTGAGGATATGATATTTCTTTTTATATGTAATGTTATTTTTTTGCAGGTAAATAGTCTTTGTATTTGTATTGCCTTGTTTTATTAAACTATCATAAAGTGTATTATATATTGTCTTTAAATTCCATGCACCAAACAAAAATAATTCTACTATCTTGGAAGATAAAAATTAAATCAAACATTCTTGGAAAATAATCTTTTAAAAAATTGAATTCCTAGAAACTAATATCCTGAAAAATTAACTTTTCAAAGTAGTCAATATAAACTAGATGAGGCCTAAATGAATAAATTAAGGTTGAATTTACATGTTAGACCAAAATATGCATCTCTATTCTTATCCAAATAAATTTGTTGGGTCGCTAAATTACCAACTTAAAAAGTGTTTGCATGTGTTCTTATTTTGCAAATAATATATGTAAACAGTTTTCACTTCAAGAAAAACATTTAAAAGATGAAAATAGGAAAGTCCACAATATCGATGGAGTTGGAATTAGGAATTGAGTTTCAAAACGAACATCCTAATTTGTACACCTAAATGTGTCTATAGTCAAAACGAGGAGGGCCGCCACTCATTTTCATTGAATTTTATTTAAGATAAACGTTCAATTTATCCTCTAAATTTATTATCAATATCCAATTAAGTTTAAAATAATTTTCTAGATTAATTTAACATAATAATTTCATTTTTAAACTCAGATAAATCTCAATTATTGTTAAATATTGAGCGTGAATTACCAAAATTAAATTAAAATAAAAAAATTAATATTAATTCAATCTCATTGTAAATCATTTTTTCTTTTATTCTTCTTCCTTTCTTTCTCTCTTATCAAACTTTAGCCATCAACGATTTTGATCTTGGCTTCACTCATCCACTACTTTCTTTTTTTTTGTCAAAACACCAAAATGAAAATCTTATTGCAAACTCAATAAGTTGTACAACCTAAAACAACAACTAGAAACTACTTACATTAACAAATCAATTGCCACTTCCTATACAATTCCAGAAATCTCATGTTACTACTGTTGATATACTTTTCCAATCCTCCTAAGAATATTACCTATTGTAGTATTAGAATTGTTATGAATGCAGCAGAAAATAAAAAAAAAAAAAAAAAGAAAAAGAAAACACAACAATTTATGTGGTTCGGCCAATATGACCTACGTCCACGGGCAGGGAGAGAAAATTCTTATTACGTGAGAGAGAGAACTATTACTAAGAGAACTACAATCATAAACCCTAACACCAAATATATATAGCACCCAAATTTACAAAAAATGACCTAGCCTATCGGCCCTTGCTCTCCGTCTCCACCACAGACCTCAATTTTTCTCCTCTTTCAGGTCGAGCTTCCAATATTTCGGGTCGGGTTATAATTCGGGTCACACAACAAGAATGTTCAAAAATTATAAGGTTTCTAGCTTGCCAAATATAGTATATAGTAGCAAGAAAAGCAATTATTCTAATATGGCAGAGAATAGTTCTTCCTTTAGCCTTCCTGCTATAATAGCTCCATTCTCTCCTCCAACTAAGAATATCTCTATTATACAAGCAAGCAGCAAGAACCTGTTTCTAGATTATACTGATAATAAGACACTAGAAATACAAATGTTCAATATGTTCACTCTTTCTCTTGCAAAACACACAATGATCATCTTGTGCAACACCTTAAGCTTTCAGTTTAGTTTTTAGTTGCAGTTTCTTCAATCAAGCAATGAAATTGTGTCTTGGAATGTGATTATAATATGATAACATCTGCCACCATGAGACATTGGGTCTTGAACCTTGAAAATAAGCCCATGCACTAGGTATAGAAAACGTACTAAGAGGATAAAGTTTCCATTTAATAGAATCTTCCTTATTATTGTCCACACTCACATGATGCTTAATGTGTTCACAAGCAATATTAGTAGCCTCATTTAGAGGATTTAGCAGTTTCCACTCATCATGGACCCATAAATCTTTAACTTTAGCATGTTTAGGAATATCAGCATCCAACACAGAGACCAAAGGAAAGGTTTTAGCAACTGAACAACCCTATAGCTAGGGATCATACTAGAATGAAAACTCACCCCTACCAAGAGTATAATCAAAGCATTTCCTAATTGCAGACCTTAGCTTTAAAAGATTCCTCCAACTCCAGCTAGCCTTTAAAGGCTTAGTTAATCCCTAAAAACTCAAAAGCTTCAACTTATTTAAACTAACCCATTTAGCCCATAAAGACTACTTGACAACAATCAATTCCCTTCCAACAAAGAACATTTTTTACTCCAAGACCCCCCTTCCTGCTTTATACAACACACTTCCTTCCAAGAAACCAAGTACCCATGCTAGTAATCTGCAATACCTTTCCATAAGAAATTCCCAAAATACTCTCCATAGCATGAATCACAGCCATAAGCAAAATAAAAGCTTGACACTAGAAATTCTTCATGCTCAATAACAAAGAATTAATGAGTTGAAATCTCCCTGCATGAGAAAGCATCCTAATAGCCCAATTATTAGCTTTTTTAGTCATCTTTCCTAATAGGATTTGACAGACACTTTTGGAGAGTTTGTGACTAAAAAGAGGCAACCCTAAATATTTAATAGGCAAGTGTGCTTTAGAAAACCTTAACAACTCAAGAATGAGTTCCTTATTATGACTATCCACCCTACTGAAATAAACCATACTCTTCTGGAGATTGACCTGCATGCCAGAAACATTGAAAAAGTGGTTAAGAACATTCTACAACTGATTCACAGTTTCCACTTTGCCTTTAGAGAAAAGAAGTAGGTCATCAGCAAAACATATATGCTTAATTACCATACTCTTACACCTAAAGTGAAATTGGAATTCATTGGTACACAACACCTTAAAACTGCTAGATAGATACTCCATAATAAGCACAAATAAAAGAGGGGACATTGGGTCCCCTTGTCTAACACCTTTAGCCCTATAAAATCTTCCTTTAGGGTTCCCATTAATGACTACAGAGTATATAAGGGATCTAACACATTGCATCACCCATATTATAAAGTGTTAGGGAATTGAAACCTTATTAAATTTTCTTCAATACAATCCTAATGAATGGAATCATATGCCTTCTTGAGGTCAATTTTAATTACACAATCCCTTTTGCCCTTCTTTTCTTGATATCCCCATACTAGCTCATGAGCAAGAAGAATATTATTCATAATCCTCTAACCTGGCACAAAAGCAGATTATGCCTTATTTATTAAGGAAGGCAGAATACCCTATAGCCTATTCGAAATAACTTTCGTAATGCATTTGTATAATACATTACAACAATCTATTGGCCTATAATTACTAGGTCTAACTAAGTTAGCAATCTTAGGAATGAGGGTTAGAGGTATCTCATCTAACTCACAAGGCATCCTACTAGTAAAAAATTCCTTCACAACCATCACCACATCCCTACCCATAATCCCTTAGGTTTTTTTAAAGAATACTAAAGCCATCATGCCCTAGTGCTTTATCATTTCCTATAGAAAAGATAGCCTTCTTAAAATTTCACCTTTAGTAACATCAGCACAAAGATCTAAAGCTTGGGATTCATTGATTAAAGGAATAGTATAACAGATAGTTTGATTACCATGTTGAGATCTAGTAGCTATAATACCTAACTGATCTTTGTAAAAGTTAACAAAAACCTGAATAACTTCATTTGATTGACTAATCACCACACCATTCATCATTACACTACCAATTCTATTCCTGACCACTCTCTACTTCACAAATTGACAAAAAATTTAGTGTTATGTTCACCAAGTTCAATCCGTTGCAGTTTGGATTTCTGCTTATAGAAATTCTCCTCCCACCTAGCAAACACCTTAAATGATTAACATAAGCTCTCTCCTCATCTAACAGGAAAGGATTAAGAGTATCAGCTCATAATTGTATCTAGATTTCTCCCACTTTCTTCTTATATTGATACACCATTTCTAAAATATCAGAGAAATGCTCCCTATTAGGCTTCCTCAAGGCTTTTTTGAGAAGATTCAATTTTTTGTAAACCTGAACCATCATCCATCCTCCCATCTCCTTTCCAATGTTCACCTAAAATATCCATAAAATGAGGATGCTTTACCCACATGTTAAAGAATCTAAAGCATCTCTTGACAGTGGTAGAGGTGGACCCAAAAGATACCAAAATAGGTGAATGATCTGAAAGCTAGCATTAAGATTTCTACACTCAGCTTTGGGGAAATTATCCATCCATTTACCATTAATAAACACTCTATCCAATGTCCTCCAAATCCTATCAGCCCCACCTTGGTTGTTAGTCCAAGTGTATTAACAACCAGACCATTTGAGCTCCATAAGTTCAACTTCACTAATACAATTTCTAAACTCATCACAAGCCTCATATTGCATGGGAATTCCCCCACACTTCTCAGAATCACACAGCAAGGTATTAAAGTCCCCTTGTACCAATTAAGGTACTTGCACCCTGTGGCTTATATCAATTATACTCTCCTATAATCCCTTCTTATTAAGACTATCATTTATTGCATAGATAGCAGACCACCAAAAAGTAACACCCTGCATGACTAGCTCATAGTGAATAGCTTGATCCATCATATTAATCACAGAAACATGCATCATTTAAGGATTATAACAAATCCAAACCCTACATAGCTCATAGCAGCTGTCATTTGAAAGCATATTCCAGTCCTTGAGACTTAACTGCTACCAAATCTTACTAATTTTTCTAGTCCTGAACATTGTTTCCAGCAAAGCAATTAGAGATAAGTGATTTGAGAACACGAGCTTTCTTACCTCTAATTGTTTTACAGGGTCATTAAGACCCCTTATATTCTAAGTACCCATCATTTTCCCCTATCTAGGGGATTACCCTTAACGCCCTTCTTATTCCTCTTATTCCCAGTTACCCGTACAAGATCAAAGTTAGAATTTAATAATAAAGTGATAGATCCAAAAGCACCTTCATCGTCATACTTTATCTTTAATCCCTACAGTAGCAGCTAACTCATTCTTCTTGTTACTAATATCTAATTCCTTAATTACACTAGAAGAAATGACAACAATATCCTCTACTTGAATTTGATACTTCTCATGCACAGTTATCCCAACATCCTTCCCACTCACGTTATTATCCTTTAGACCCTAAATTTTCTTAGGAACCCATTAGGATCAATTTTTTGGATAGCCATGTATAGAATGCTCAAATATGTTACAAAACCTTACAAAAAATTGGCTTCCATTCATACTGAACAAGTTGAATGAAAGCTTGACCCTCCTCATCTTCCAAAACTACCTCTTGGGGAAAATCACACATTAAATCCATTTCCACTAACACCCTCGCGTATGAGAGCCTAGTCTTGTGCAAAGTACACTGATTAGTAAACAAAGGTCTGCCACAGAGGTTAGCAATTTTACTAAACATCAAGGAATTCCAAAACTCCCAAGGCAATTTGAGAAATTGGACCCAAATTGGGACTTTAACTGCTTGAATAACCTCCAACCTCATCCTAGGATGCCATTCTTGCCAAATTGAGGGGTGTTTATTAAAAGTGAATGGATGATCATGAACCACATTTAACATTGCATTAGAAGAATCAAATCTAAATGCAAACAAGTTATCTTCAATCATCTGAACCTCAGATAGACCCTTGGATCCCTATATATTCAAAGTAAAGTTCCTAATTTTGAAAAACCTAGGCTTTCTTTCTTTCCTTTTTTTTTTTTTTGGGTCTTCTTTCTCATTTCTTTCTCTCACCTGCAATCTCCAGCCATCATCGACTCCAGACTTGGCTTCACTCAAACATAGCTGCCACTGCTTCTATATGACTATATTATGCACACCGTTGTCACTGATCACAAGTCTAAGGTCAGTTAAAATATGGGTAGCAGGTTTATATCGCTATTAAGCCTTGGCCTTTGTCCATTGCACAAGAGAGCCATGAATTAACATCGGTAGATTGCGTGTGTGTAATACAAGATCTATATTTCAATTTCTTGAATTGAGTCTTGTTTCAGTTTCTTTCTGTCTCTTTCTTTTTTCATGTATCTTTTATGGGTTTTATTTATGATTTGAGTGAAAGTTTGAATGATTTAATTGTCGTTTTTCTTGATATTCTTCAAAATTAATTAAAAAGCTTTTAAGAAATATTAAGTTGCATTTGCATGCATGAATTTGAATTTCAAATTTAGATTTCAAACATTATATTTCAAATATATGATTTGAAATATATAAATTTACAAATCTATTTGTTTGGGAAGTGTAAGTAATTTGAAATTTTAGATTTTAAATTTGAAAAAAAAATGAAGATTTTAGCTTAAAAATAGAGAGAGTAGATTTGAAATAACTAGATATAAAAATTTGAAATATTAAATTTTTAAACTTTGTAGATTTCATCAGATATTTGAATCAAATCCAAATCAACTCAATTTTAATAACCCAAATAAGAAATTTAACTAAAATCCTAATCTAGTTTTCAAATCCTTATCATCTAAACAGACCATTAAAGAATTTTCATTTTTTTTATTTTGTTTGGTATTGTTGTTTGGAAAAAAGGATTCTCTATTATTTCTTGTTTTTGGCCGCATTTTTTGGATATTCAAGACTAGAATAGAAAAACCCATTTTTGGCATTGGTAGTTTGATTTTCTTAAGTTTCAATTTTCTAAGCCTTTAAGAAAATTAAAATACAATTGGAAGCAGGATTGCGCTGGCCATATTTTTGATTCCTTGAATTCAAATAAAAGCTGTAAATTTAATTGGACATGGAAAAGGACATTTAATTCAAGTTTAACCGGTAAGAAGATTTGTCAATTTTTCTTTTTCAATTTAATTTAATTTTTTGCTTTCTAATTTTTATTATTTTTATTCTTTATTTGTTATTAAATTTGACTTATCAGTCTCTTAAAAGAGTGTTTTCCTTCTTAAAGTCAAAATATAACTAATATGAGTTTAAAATAGATACAATGAGAAAATTTTAGGTAGATTTAATCTACCACATTATTTGTAAATTTAATTAATTACATATTAATATTTAGTTATTATTTATTAAACATATCATTTATATTGATGATATTTAATTACAATAAGTTAATGATTATAAATAATTTAAACAATATAAATACTGTATCTAATAAATAACAGTATATGTCAATGCAGAATTAATTGGATATACAGATAATGAGGTAGACTGAGTCTGTCTTAATTAGACACCAATAGTGTTTATTCTTTTATTTAGGCTGCCCAAAAGTAGTCCAAAGTTATGAAAGTCCACTTGAGAAATAAGGGCTGAGTGTTGTATTTCTCTGTAAATTACTTCGATTATTTGCAAGGAATATTTCTGTGTAAAATTCAATTGTAAGATTATCACTCAACCGATATATAATTTTTTTTTTTTGTCAAAATTTTCTTTCAATTATTTTGACTTTTATTTTTTTTTTCCTTGAAACATACGGTGTTTGACACTTATATATTCCAACAAAAAATTGACAATTCTGTCTAATATATTATCATGCACATGTACAGTCATTATTGAAGTGATAAACTATTGTGAAAGTATTGAAAATTCTATATATTTTTAAAAGTTTGAAAATTTTATCAGTAGGTAGAATTTGATTTAAGTATATAAATTCGGTGTAATCGATGCTATTAATTACATTGTGTAAAGAAAAATAATATAATGTTAATATCTTAAAATTTCAGAAATATTATTGAAGATGCAACGTTTACAAATTCAAATTTATTCTTTCACATCAATGAAAAATGAATGAGAACAGTCAAAAAATATATTTGTATCAAAATGAGATTTTATTTTGCAATTGTAGCTTGAGCTTTTATTTCTATTACAAAAAATAAATTTGTCAAATTAAGAATATTAATCCCACATAGATAAATAACCCTTTTAATTGATTTTTCTTTATAAGACAATACCATAGAACTTGCACAAACTACCAACCCCCCATTTTTCAAGTTTAGTTGGTATCCATCTATTTGTCTATTATCATGGGAGAGCTTCTCTCAAATTCCATGTATCATAACCACAATACAAGAAATGAATACCTTCCAATTTTTCTTTTCTTCAGGACACCAAATTCAGCCCTGTTTCATGTAACATTTTATCTTCTCAAAATCACATCTTCCAATCAATTTACAACTTCAACCAGTTGCTCCTTGATTCACGGAGACGAAAACCCTAGCATCTACGGCAACATCCGACTCGATCATGACCTGATTTTTGGTCACATTTCGCATAGCGTAATTAGGGAAGGAGTTGCCATTTACAGTAAATGAATATTGAACATGATTAATAAGGTCAGGAAATAAGAGAATAGGACTAAAATCAACATTCCATGAGGTCCCATTCCCTTGAATACTCTGTCTAGCAATTGTAGCCCTTAAATTCATACCCTCCACATTATTCCTATCCACCAGAATTTGTTCAATGTCCTTAAAAGGACCATTTGATTCGTCTAATTGAACAATGTCAATCCCCTTATTAGTCCCAGAAAACATATTGTCAACAATATTAACCCCCTTGGCAACTCCCTTTATCGATCTCAAAACGACATATCCATCACCAAGAAAAAAATTATTAGTGATTGTTAATTGGACAGGGTCTTCAGCAATAATTCCATTGTAGTCCAAATAACAATTAATAATTCTAGTCTGTGTTAAATTAGGCAATTTCAGGTAAATTCCTGTACCACCAAAACCTGTAGCCTTATTATAACAATGTACCCCAGAAAAAGTGTTACCCTGCCCTGAAACCATTATTCCGATTGCCGCCGAAAAAATTACCACATCGGTTACAGCATTGTCGTTGCCCATAAGGTTTATTCCGGTGCCGGAAAAGTTCCTTTCACCTGGATCAGCCCCTGCTGTAATGTGCTGGCCGAGAAATGAGTTTCGGATGTAGGTTTCATGACCTCCTTGGACTAAAATTCCATTAGTGGTAAAATGTGTAATGTAACAATTGTCTATGCTAGTTCTGAGTGAGTTTATAACTGAAATTCCTCCACCTCTGAAATTACAGTCTAGCATTAGGTCTTTAAGAGTTATGTACTCATAATTATAGGAGGAAGAGGTTGAGGATGATAAGTCTATAAGATACCCATCTGTTGGAAAATCATCTGATGCCAGTAATGTGCCTCCGCTAATCTGTTTAATCATAAATAAAAAAAAAAAAATATTAGCTTTTTATCAAATTGGTATTTGAAATTCATATAATCTAGAGAGAAACTAAGGAATCATTGGAAGTTTTACTGAAAATTAATGGTTTATCTTTCTATTTCTTTTACAGAAATAAATGGATTTGATAATGAATATTTAGTTTGAAGAAATAATTTTTCGTTAATCAAGTTTAATCTGATAAAACTTTCATTCTATTTGATATTATAGAATATTAAAATGTTATGTGAATTTTAAATTCTTATTTCCTTAAAATATAGATGTATTTTGAATTCAAATTATTTTTAAATAATGCACATTCTAATCCAAGTTGCTAAATGAATATTAAAATCTAAATAAAAATTAATCTACTGATTTTTTTTAATTATTATTAAAACATGAAATAAAATTTTCAAAAATCTTTTAATATTTCCCCATACCAAACATTATACTTTTCTCAATCTAGTCTCTCATGAGTAAAAATTTTATTTTAAAAAAAGATGGACTGGTTAATCAGTCACTTGATTTAAACTAGTCAAAAAAAAAAAAATCATTCAACAAAATTTAATATAAAATAAAATTTCTTAAGTAAAATATAATTTTATTTGGATGTTAAAAAATATAAAAAGAAATTATTGAATTTGAAATAGACCTTAAATTAAAACCCCAATCTGTTTTTCTAATTAGACTTGCCTAACTCACTAATTTGGTCCCATTTTCAGAACATTTAAAAAAAAAATGATTGGCTAGAAAGAGGACTAGGACCTCACTATTAATCGACCATTTTCAAAAGTTTTTTTTTTAGTATGAAAAGGAGAATCAAGTTTAAGTTTATTACATAAGAAAATATACATTTATAGTCAGATCATCCCTCCTTTTATCTAATATTTTCAAAATTGATATTTACAATTATGGAACATGTTAATTGATTTTTCCATTAACTAATGTTAGAATCAAAGTCTAGTCTACATATGCAGAAGTCGTTTCTGCCATGTGGATATGCAAAAATATCTAATGAGTTAGCAAATGAGGTTTTCTTATATTTACAGAAAAGATATCTTTGGTATTAATGAAACCATTCACTCTTGTTTTTAGTATGTCATAAAAAATTTAAAGAATGTCATAATTAAATTTAATTTTAAAATCTTTTACACTATAAATAAAACACTGAATTGATGAATAATCAATTTTATGATTTCAATTCGTGACTTTAATTAAATATCAAAATTCAAATCCTAATAATCTTGACATGTACCAAATTAAAGAAAAAATTAATTTTAGAAAGTTTAATTATTAATTGGAGTTGGTAAGTGGTAGATATAATACATTGTTAAGAAATTCAAGAGAGTGGTAATATATGTGTATATGCGAGCTTACCACAAGATTTCCTACACCAGCAGCAGGCAATTGCAGAGGTTGAGAAATCTTGTAAATTCCACCTTCAAGATTAATATGTGCACCTCCAAGATTTGTAATTCCTTTCATTAACAACAAATCTTTAGAACCACTTGCAAATGCAGCTGCTATTGCTTTTATAATTGCTCCTGTACTATCTAATTTCCCACTTGGATCTGCACCGTATGATGTCAGTTGAAACACTCTTGCACGGCTTTCAGGCTGAACACTAACCGCCTGTCCCACCACCACCACCACCATAATCATCATGCCAAGTTTCCAGAAAAGAAAGAATCAAGATTGCAAAACAAGAATCAGTCAATAATACTGAATAATTTTCATACAAAGATTCAAGAAAAAGTAAAATATCGTACAAAGATTCAAGAAAGTAAAATCTCAAGAAAGAAAGAAAAAAAAATCAAGATTAAAAAAACAAGAATCAGCCAAGAAACCAAGAGTAATTTGATGTATGTAAATATATACCTCTGGTGATGGAGCTGGAGAGAAATAGTTAGGAGACGGAGATGGAGTTGGAGAGGAAGCCAATTCCCGACGGATTAAAGAGGACTTAAACTTTTGCAATTTTTCCATTTGTTCATTGAAATGAACAAATGGAGGTTCTTCTCCATTAACTTGGATTATGATATAACTCATCAAGAAAATCAAGAAAAAGACTAGAGATTTCATTTGGATTCTTGGGTCCATCTCTTTCTCTATCTTTCTATGTTTGAGAAAAATTTTTGAAGAAAAGCATTATATACACAGCAAGTGAGAGACAGAGAGAGAGAGGAGAAGAAAGAAACTAGGACATGGAAAGAGAAGGGAGTAACTAAGATATATTTGAAAAGAAATTAGAATTTGAGTTTTTAAGTTATTAATTTTATATAGGATCATACAAAGAAGCATGCCCTATTTTTGGGTTTCTTTGTGTTTAATGCCTACATATATATAGAAAGAGAATTTGGTTGCTTGCCTGCCAAATATTCATGAAAATTAATTTTCTGGTGTGGGACTGAAGAAGGTAATCAAGCGACTAAATTACCAACTTCTTACTTTTGGGACCTTTACAAGTTTGACAATGTGTAAAAGGCATATTATACGTATTTATTTATTTATATTCAGTAAAGAATATACAAATGGCAGTTGGGGTCTTGTAGAATTGGGAATATCTTCTAATCAAAGATTGCTTCATTTTCACACCTTCATATCTTGGCCGGTTGGCCAAAGAGAAACTGGAAATACCAAAGGTTAATCCACTTTGCGAGTGAATTCTTTTTCATTTTATTAATCAGATTTTTTTTGGCAAAAGATTAATTTGCACAAATAACATTACAACCTATGTGAATCATCTTAATTTATGAAAAAAAATTGCAGTTCGGATGGATTAAAACTTTGAAAAATTTAGTATTTTTCAAATTTAAACTCGACTCATGAACAAATTATAAGCTAATTAATTGACAATTTTCGAAATTTTGAGATATCTAGAGCTAAATGTTTCACTTTCACAATTTTAGGGCATCCGCAATAGATTATACTCTTACTTTTATTTGGGAAGGATGAAAAATGACAAGATAGAAAGAGAGATAAAAGAAAATAGGGAAAAATCTAAATATTCCATTGTTTGGGAAAAATTAAAATAGGGAGGAATG
>CANTUT010001719.1:110000-130000 GCA_947687605.1 Reutealis trisperma | reverse complement strand
TGGGATTTGGATTTGAGGTTTGGATTTAGATTCCAAACGTGCCTACATACCCCATCGAATGGGAATCAAAACCCACGTAGTTCGTTCCACGATTAAGTAGAGGGGTTTAAGAGTTGATTAGATTGATTTTGGTTTGGGTGTGTTGAAAGTGAGGAAAAAGACTGACACCTTGACTTTTGGTGGGCGAAGGGTTTTACCGGACCGAAGTTCCATTTTATCGGGACCGGATGATTGGATGGATTGGAAGATTAATTAATTAATTAAAATGATCAATTAATTAATATGATGAAAAGGATGGATGGATTAATTAATTAAAAAGATTAATTAATTAATTTGGATGAAAGGTGGATTGAGAAAAAGGATTAATTTGATTTTGGAAAAAAAGTGATTAATTAATTAAAAGGATTAATTAATTAATTAATTTTAATTTAAAAAAAAAATTTTAGTTAATTAAAAAGATTAATTAATTTGATTAGGGTGAGATAATTAATTAATTAATTAGAGAGTGATTGGAGGAAGAAGAAGAGTGGAATTTGAGGATAACAATCTACTCAAATTCAAGGTGTGTTGGAATGAGAAGTGAAGGGCGGTATTTATAGAAAAAGTGAGTGAGGGTAGTTTAGGTAATGAAAATATGAAAAGACCATGAGGGGTAGAGCTAGAAATAGCTGAAAATTGGACTGAAATGGGAAAAATGATCATTTTCTGAGCAGGTGGGGCCCACAGAGACTAGAGCTCGCAAAGCCTAGTGCGGCGCCGCACTAGGCCTGTGCGGCGTCACATCAGATATTTGCGGCGCGCCGCAAAAAGGGCATGCAGTACCGCACAGCTCTGACACGGCACCACATGCCACGTGGCACTGGCACATTTTTTGAGGTAGTTTTTTTTTTTTTTTTTTTTTTTTAGAGATTGGTTGTTGGTATGGAGTTTGAGAAATTTGGATATCTGGTGGCAATGTAAATGAAGTCTAAAAAAATTTTCTTTTGAGGGCACTGTCTCCTAACCCCTGCCCGCTAACTGGTTAGCGGGACCACCGTAATAGCTCCGTGCCACATGTTAAACTCAGCAAGTGTTAAGATTGTGGTTGGATGATGAGGGTGTAAAATTGAGGATTCACACCCATCAGCGCTGCATATAGCCACCATGTGGCACAAAATTTTGTTGCAGCTATACTTACATTACCATCATAATAAATTGCATCAAGAACATAAACTGCATCTCTTATTGTCCTGCATATAGACCTGCTTCATAAAATCCACTAAATTAAATTATAGTAGCACACAACTGTAAGAAAATTTTGATGTTGCAATCAAATTTTCATCTCATAATAAGATCAAATTTCTCTAATCAAATAAGAAAAAACATTAATTGCATACTGAAAATTCTCCAATTTTATTTAGCTAAAAAACATATTGATGCAAAGCTATTCGTAATCACAAGATAAATAAAGAACAATAATACTGTCTTTTTAATATCCCCTACACTACTATATATCCTATCTAGGTGAGATTGGGATAACTCCTGATATACTAGTTAGAACAACAATTCATTTGATACCCATTATGGGGTTAGCACTAGATGGACATAAGGTATAGCCATCAATCTTGGTCCTAAGGGACACTTGCTTTCCCTATTTGAGTATGTCACGACCCACCCTTTTTAAGTTGTGATAGTCCTAGGGCATGGGTGGCCATAAGGGCACCAAAAACCCTTAGAACCCATTGCACTCGTAATCAATTAACATTCATCACATTAAATAGTATCCCAAGACTGTAACCTAATTACATTTCCTTGTTACCCATTATATCATTTACACACAATATGACTAACTTCCAAAGTGAATCTCATATCATTAATCAAATATTCATTGCATCACACATTATTACATTAACAATTACAAGACCATTCTTATTATATGTACATCTTATAACATATTAGTGCTAAACCCTTTAATAACCATTAATATTACATATAAACCCTATAACTTTCAATAACCATGGAGCTCTAACTTACAACACTGAAACTTAACCAAAGCAACTTCCAAGCAGAGAATAGGACTTGGAGTTTACCTTGCTAACTCATTGACTATACCTAAAAAGTTTAAACCACTGCAATATGAGACAGAGCACAGTGAGTGCAAAATAATACAATACATAAGGTGATTTCAATGATTAATTTCAGAAAGGGCTTTTATATCAGTGGAATGCTTTCAATCAATATCATCATATGGTTCAAATTCTCATTTAAAAATGAAGGCAATATTTTTAGCAGAAGTGTCACTTTCTTGGGAATAGGATACTTCCCACACATATCATTTCAAGAGTGGCAGCCTGAGCCTTGCTCACTCACCCATATTACATTACATAAGACTGATCGGGTCTTATGGTTAGGCGTTTCCCCCTAGTAGAGGTTGGGTATTCTTGCCCTACCCGTAGGTATATACCAAGTGCACAAGGTTTGATGTATTGCCCTACATCAGAAAGGGGATTTCTGCTTATCAATAGGTATTGAATAAGAAAGTTTATGTAAGGTTCATGTCAAGAAATCCAATGAACATAGTATGAATTCAATAACCAATGATTAACAAGAAGTATTATGTCAAAGGGTTCGATGTTCAATAAACAATTTGAGCTTATCAAGAAATCAAGAAGCATTATAACAAGTGGTTCAATGTCCATGAGTAATTCAACTTATCAAGGAATTAGAACACTTTTAACAATCACGGTTTGAACAATCAGGGTTCGAGCAAATAACATAAAGCATATTATATTATTAAGTGCTTACCTTGGATTCTTTTGCTCCTATGTACATTTGACTCAAATACGAATAGTGCTACTCACACTTTTACCTAATATCCTTGCTCTTGTTATTAGACTCTACACATTGCATTTCAATCACATATCAATCACTTCCTCATTATCACATTACTTAATTTAGTTTAACTTACTAACACATATATTTTATTCACAGCTTATCACTTTAAGTCAAGATATATTATACATATACTTGTCATTGTACTTCATATTTTCCTTGGTTGTTCTTCAATTGATCAAAGCTATTCATTCTAGAAGGGACAATTCCTTTCCTTTCAATTCTACATTTTGACTTTCATAATAGTCACTAATGCTAATTAAGCAAACTTTTCAATATTCAAGGGAGCTAGTTCTATTTCCATGATCAATTCCATAAATTCAATTTATCTACAATATCACAATCAAATAGTCCAACTCGGACCTTCAATACACTAATCTCATCCACCAATTTCATTCCTCATCATCAAACTAATACCCAATCAATTCAATTAAATCAATTCTAATCTCAACATCTCACTTTAATCTTTCAATTTAATCACCAATAATACTCAATAATCATATAGATAACAATTAATTCAATTCAACTATCCAATTTAACTAATTTATTTCTAATAAACTATTTACCTAAATTCTCACAAATAAATTTATAATTCATTATCTATACACAATTAGGAGTCGAGATTTATACTATATAGCTCAATTTAATGAGCCAGAGTTGCTATCCAAAATTGTCGATTTCAGGGGTTGCCGGAATTCGATCGCCGAAAAATTCTAACGACGACTGAATCGCGATCTGAGAGTACCAATGGCTAGTTTACGACATGAGGAGTCCAAATATACCCTTTACTTTCTCTCACTCGCTGCCATTTTGTCGAAAAATGCTTTGAAAATTCTGATGGCTCAATCTCCAAACTCCTCCTCTGGTCATCCTCAGCCGACGAGCCATGTATCAAATTGAAGCCCGTGATGAGGCCGTTCCATAGGCACTAGAATCGCCCTCATCCACTGCTGGAATTGCCAAAAATTGTGGTTTAAACCTTTGGCACCGACGAACCTTTGTCTCATGCGTCTATTGTCATTCGACTTCCTCTCTCGCTGCTTCTAGTTACCTCGTGGTCGCCGAAGGTAGAGGAGTGGTTGGGCGGTGGCAGTGCAGCCCACCGCCGGCTGCAGCTACTCCACAACTCTCTCTCTCTCTCTTGGTCGGTCACTCTACCTCTCCCTTTCTCTTTCCCCAATCTGCTATCCAGTTTCTTCTTTCTTTTTTTTTTTTTTTTCCATTTTCTATTTTATATATATATATACATAACTTCTTCTTCTTTTTTCCATTTTATATACATAAAATCTTATTAATTTATATAATATATTTTATTATTATCAATAAAATTTTTTATCATCATCATCATTATTATTATTATTATTATAAACCAACAAAATAACATTTTTATTTCACAATACTTTCAAAATTAAAAATAATAAATTTATATGAAAACATTTTCTTAAATTACATTTTATTTTATTTCTTAAAATATTTTTACTTCTTAAATTATTGAAAAATAATCATTTTTCTTATTAAAAAATGAAAATTCATAAATTACGAAAAATCGGGTTATTACAGAGTATAACACACTAAGTATTCTAGGTTGAATGAACAGTTAAATTATTTATAAGATAGTCATCTTTTTATTTCAAATAATAGGACTTTCTTGCCAAAAAAAAAGGACTTTTAATATAAACACATATGATACTTTCTTACAAAAAAAAATGTGGACTTTTAATCTCAAAACAAACGATGTGCTATCAAAACTATTATTATGGGGGAGATTACAAAAACAATTGAAAACGGCCATCTGTTCTACTTTTGTCCATTTATTAAAATTTGGATTATTGAACAAAAAGTCATCTTTTTTATTTAATTCAAATGACTTCCTCTCCTATACATTGAAATAGCTTACATTTTTTTAGCAAAAAAGTCATCTTTTCATATCAAAGCAGAAGACTTTACTATCAATACCGATAATAGATATTACTAAAGCGCTTGAAAACATTCATCTATTTTTAGAAAAAAAAAATGACTATTGTCCATGTATTAAAACATGGATTATTGAAGATAATCGTCAATTATTACTGAGGGAGATTAAAAAAAAATTGAAAATGGTCATCTATTCTACTCTAGTCTATTTATTAAAATTTGGATTATTGAATAGAAAGTCATCTTTTTATTTAATTCAAACGACTTCCTGTCCTATTCATTGAAAAAGCTTACATTTTTTTAGGAAAAAGATCGTCTTTTAATATCAAAGCAGCAGACTTTACTATCAATATAGATAATAAAGATTACTAAAACACTTGAAAATATTCATTTATTTTTAGAAAAAAATATGACTGTTATCCATTTATTAAAATATGGATTATTAAAGAGAATCATCTTTTAATTGAATTCGGATGACTTCATTCCCTACGCATTGAAAACATATGACGTTCATAAGTGAAGATCAACAAATACCATAAACATGTATCAAATGGGTCACATAAGAATTTGACAAATTATAGACAAAATCCAATGACCAATAGAACTTATTTACATTAAATATTACATGCAAATATCTGATGTTTAATTTCAATTTCCTATAGAGAAGCAAGAATAATTGCAGTTATTTTTTAAAAGAGAGATTAAAAAGATTGATGAATTATCTAAACTTAAATCATTTAATCTTTGCATTAAATTAACGACAAATAAAATAGGTTAGAACAAGAAAATTAACCCTTGCTGAATTCAAGGATTTTTCTCATTTTTATTCATGTAAATAATGATTTTTATTGAATAATATCTGTGATGATTCAAATCCTTCAGTTAAATTTGTTCATAAATCTTCTAAAGAGAAAAAGGTGCGATTGGTGATTGAAGGTTTGGAATGCAGTTGCTCAACCAAATATACTAAAATAATTAAGAAATTAGAAAGATTGTTCAATTTATATTCATGTTATTTAAATCTCTAAATTCATGTCATAAACCATTTAGTAATATATTAGAAAAGCCCAAGCCATTTAATTAGTCACATGTTAGCGCAAATTATACCATGGACTATGTCCATGTTGCAATATGGACCAAGTCTAAGATAAATGTGCTGAAGTTTTATTGAATTGAAGACACGCAATTTTTTGTATGATTCTTATAGCATCTTTTGCTCTTTTTTTTTTTTACTTTATTTTATTATTTGATTTTTTAAGATATCTAACGTTCTGAAAAATTATAAATAGACCACAAAATTTTTTAAATTAAGTGCAAATAATTATTTTTTATTTGTTTCAATACTTGGAATTAAAAATATAATAATTATTTTTGTTTCTTCCATCTAATAATTGTTATAATTTTAATTAAATATATTTAAACAATTATAAAAAAATTATTATAAAATATTTAGTAACTCAAATTGTTGGAGCAGGTATATTAAATTTTGTTTGTTTGTTTTTTTTTTTTGGTACATTGATATTGAACTTGAGGTATGTTATTATTATATTCTAAATACATTGGTATTTAATTGTAGATATATTTTATCATTAACTAATAGTTTAAAAATAACATATATGCAATTCAACACCAATATATATGCATTTTTAGTAATAATGTACTTGTTATTGGAGAGTGATGTACATGCAGTTAAATTATAATGTATCTCTAGTACAAGACTAATGCGCATAAATTAATTGTTATCAAAATATTTTTATCATTAATATTATAATTGAAAATATATTTTATCATTAACTAATAGTTCAAAAGTAATATATATGCAATTTAATACAAATATACATACATTTCAAGTAATAATATACTTGTAATTGGAGAGTTATGTATATAAAGTTAAATTACAATGTATCTCTAGTACAAAACTAATATGCATGGACTAATTGTTATCATAATATTTTTATCATTAATGTCATAATTGAAGATATATTTTTTCATTAATTAATAGTTTAGAAGTAATATACATGCAGTTTAATACCAATATACATGCATTTTAAATAATAATATATATGTAGTTAGAGAGTTATGTACATACAATTAAATTATAATGTATCTCTAATAGACTAATGTACATAGACTAATCGTTATCAGAATATTTTTTATCATTAATATTGTAATTAAAAATATATTTTATCATTAATTAACAGTTCAAAAGTAATAAAGTGCATTTCAATACCAATGTAGCTGCATTTTGAGTAAGATGTACCTATTAATTTAAAAAAAATAATAATTCAATATGTATAGTTAATTATAAATTATAATTTATATATTTATTATAATTTATAATTATTCGATAGGAGAAACAAAAATAATTTATATATTTAATTATAATAATTCAATTTTAAGTATTGAAATAAATAAAAAACAAAAAATAATTAGCATTTAAAATTAATAAAAAAGGTGAAAAAACAAAAAATAAAGAAAAGAAGAGCAAAAACATGCTAACAGAGCAAAAAATATGTTAATAGAATCGTAGAGAAATTTCCACGTCATCATGCTGCATATCTATTGTAGGCCCAATTCATAATATATCATGGACATGAGTCCATGATATACCAATCTACATGTTAGTCACATCTTGTTTAATTAGTTAGTCACATGTGAATCACAATTTTTTTTTTAAATGTGGAACCTATTTTAACTTGTTGCAACCTATATAGCAAGCTAAAGTTTACTTGTTCTTAAATTTTAATAGCAGGTCATTTAAGAGGTGCATCTATATATAAGGTGCTCTATAGAATTGGTTTATCCTTAAATACTACAAATTAAAATTTGATTAATATTCATTAGTTGAAGTTATAAATAAAATTATTGATGCCAATCAAAATAAAACTATTGATTCTAATTGAGCTACAGAAATCAATTGAAATAATAGAAACCAATGAATTGAATATATAGAAATCAATTAATTGCAATCTTATAAATTCTTCAATTAGCATATATGAAAATATATAGAATTTAATAATCTTATTATTCAAGTGATTTAATTAAATTATTTGATTAAGTTAATTTAAGTTAAATTATTAAAATCGATTGATTGAAATTTTATTTAATTCTTAGGCTTAATTAAATATTAATTGATTCAATATTAAAAATATAATATTTAATTTTTAAGCTTAATTTAATTTAATCAATATTATTTTTTAATATTCAATAATTTATTTCCATTCACAAAATTAAATGCAAATTATTTAACTAATTTAAAGATATTAAGATTGGTTCATAATATTTAAATTCTAATTCTTTCTTCAAAAAAAAAAAAAATCTAATTTCACCTTAAAAGAATTATTTGGCAAAAAATAAATCTATTCCTAAAAACTACATCATTTAATTGTTTTTTTTTTAAACCCTAGGTATAACATCATTATTAACTCTCCAATAACTCAACTCACCATTGCCTCTTCCCCTCTTCCCTCCTATTATCAACCTATTTGAATGGGATATAAGTAACGGGAAGAAAGTGTAAGTAATAGAAAGATACTTTTGTATTATTGATTGGAAGGAATAGAGTAATTTTTTTAGAAGTATATAGAAGAGTAAAGAGGATAAGTCTTACTCTTTCCTACACTTCAATAATTAAATTTTACTATATTCTAATTTGAGAAACAAAGAAAGATAGTTAAATATTAATTATATTTATATTCTATAATTAATTATTTTACTAACTATTACCTTTTAATAAAATTATTTTTATAATTTTAAAATTTATACTTACATTAATTACTCTTTTTCCCTCCCTCATTTATTAAATAAAGATAAAGTTACCACTACACTCCTTGTTCTTTTCCCATCCACTCCTATCCTTACCTTTTCCTACCCTTTCAGTAATTAACCCCTCATCCAAACAGGCTGCAAGTCGCCATCTCCTTCGCACAAACCATTGAAGCCGCTGCATCTCATCACCAGAGAAGAGGAAATTGTCGCACTTCACCAGACCATCAAAGCTCGCAGTGGCTCGAAACAAGTACTTGGCATTTCTCAATCTATCTGTGGCTCGAATTGGCAGCGGATCTTTTTCTCATTCTGGTAATATGAGCTTTGTTTTGTATTATGGGTTTTACAACATTCATTTTGTTCCTTTAACTTAAAAATTTCAACTTAATATTTGAACGATAGAATGCAGATTTTCCTAAAAATTCGAATTAAGGAAAATGATTTTGAACCATTTTATTTCTCATTCTCGATATGTTGTCGTGTTCTTGGCGTCGTTCTCGATTTTGTGCTTATATTATCATTATGGCTCTTGAGCTGTTGATTTCAAATAAAAATTTTCAGTTCAAGAAAAAAATTTGAGTGATTAAAATATTATTATTTAATATAATTTGCAGTTTTAATAGTCAGAGTAGGGCTATCAGTTTTTATTTCTGCATTTTTGGTGTTTTGACAAAAAAAAAAAAAAAAAAAAAAAATCTTCGAATCTCCAATCTCATTTTAGAAATCTCCGAGTTCCCCGATTGTGCTCAGCTCTAGTTTTGACTTTGTTTGCAAATTCTTGTTTATTTATCTTGTTAATTTTAGTCAAACTTTATAACAAATATAACTATTAATATATGCATTAATTTTTTTTTTTGCCAAATAATATATGCATTAATTTAGAGAAGCGGAAATTTGGTTATGATATTGTAAAGAATTGTTGTATGGTGGCATTAAGAATGGTTATAATCAGTAGCGTTGATAATATCCGGAATTTTTTATTTGATTCCTGTATTTTTCTTTTTATTTTATTATAAAAAACATAATAACTGTTATGTTTACTCAACCTAGCATCATCAGATTCTGATACCGCCGCCACACTCTCAGCTCTCGGGACCGCCCATCAGTTGCCTCTCTTTCTCTCTCCCCTTGCCATCCTTCTCTCTCATATTCAGACAGTTTCTTCTAATTTTCTCTACAATGCTTCTGCAGCAAACCTCACCAAAAATTCTGTTCAATTTTCCTGATTTCGCTGCTTCAGATTATAGCTTCTTCAAGATTTGTTGTTTCTCCCCACGACCCATAGCAACCAAAGCCCTCAGCTTTCCCATGGACAAAGAGAAGCCTCAACCCTCTTCTTCTTCTTCTTCATTGTTTCTAATGAAATCTCAACAACGCTTCAATCCAGTCTTCGCTTCACGTAAATCTCGCGACACTTCTCTCAGGTCATAATCTTAGCATATACAATATTGAATTAATTTGTATTGCCCTTGAAGCAGAACAGGTAAATTTCTTTAGTTGTGAATTACAGGAATGATGAATTGCCTGTTCATGGACTATCTGATATGATTGTTGGTGTTTTGGGAGGTGGCCAATTGGGTCGTATGCTATGCCAAGCAGCTTCGCAAATGGCCATTAAAGTAATGGTTTTGGACCCACTTGTGAATTGCCCTGCTAGTTCCCTTGCTTATCATCACATGGTTGGGAGCTTTGATGATAGCGCTACAGTTGAGGAGTTTGCCAAAAGGTTAAATTCTTTATGGATTTTCAATATATTTCTACCTTGTTAGTGTTTTTTGTGTTTGCAAGCTCTCCATTTTGGGAGTTTTTAAATCTTTTTCATGTCATTACTTTAATATTGTGTTATTTCTTTAATTTGTTAAGACCATGTATTTATGTATATTAATGTTTTTATTGGTAGTTAGATGTGGAGTATTGACTGTTGAGATTGAACATGTGGATGTTGCTACACTAGAAAAGCTTGAACAGCAAGGAGTTGATTGCCAGCCAAAAGCCTCTACTATTCGAATTATCCAAGTATGTCTCTTTTCATCTTGATGGATACCATCTTGCAAACAATGATCTTCTAGTAATCATGCGCCGTTTACAATACTTACTCGAGCATTTAGATTTAACCTTGAGCTAAGGCTAATCGTTATGTTGGTATTCTTGATTCTTTATTTAGCAAAACCTTGGTTGTTTTTGTGGGCTTTGCTATTTAGGACTTAATAATTTATTGTGCATGCTACCATGATAGTTTTTTGATGGTTGGGTTTTGTATGATGAACCTCGCCCCATTTTTATTTCGGCAAAAAATTAAACTTTAGGCATGTTGTGTGGGCACATTCTAGTTAAGTGGTTCAGGAATCTGAATGCTTGCATAGGCGTTCTTGGGCGTTTTGTTGACCTAAGGTTAGGTTTTTTTTGGATAGTTGTGTTACCTCCTTAAAAACCTAGTTCCTTTATTATGCAATCCAATGTTTGATGAGTATCTGCAGTTAGAGATTTGTATTTTAAAGTACAAGACACTCTTTTTGGTCTTGTTTTACCAAATCAATTCCTTCTTACTTTTAACAAATCTGTATTTTAGTTATTTTGGCATTGCACTTGTTTTTTTTTTTTTTTTTTTGTAATGGTTATTCCCAATTAAGTCTTTTAAAGATTCTGACTCAGTGGAGAAGTTTAGGGCAATTAGATCTCAACAATTAGGGCTAGAATAGATAGTGATTGTGGTTGCAGCAAGAAAATGAATAGGGTTTAAAGAAAACTTCTGATTTAAAATCTGAATTGAAAATAATAAGAATACATAATATTGTATGATAGCTGCCTTATTTATACTAATTAGGATAAATCATAATCTTAGACTGAAACGAAGTAATCCTAACTGAAATAAAGGCTTATTAAGAATCCTAAATAAAGATGAAAAATAATAAAACTAAACAAATAAGGAAAACTATTCCAACACCAAACTGAACTAGAAAAACTTGAATTCTGTTTTGTGGATGCTCCTGCATCAGATTCCCTTTAGATGTGTATTTGATTCAGTTGGCTATGTGTTAGAAGTATTTGTTGTTCTCTTGCTGCTAATAATGTAAATATTAAGCTGTTGATCTGTTTACCTATCTTTGCTGGATTTTCATCTCTGGATGAAACTTAAATGATGGACCATTACTTGGATCTTACAGGATAAATATCTCCAAAAGGTTCATTTTTCTCGGCATGGGATTCCACTTCCTGAGTTTATGCAGGTTGGTAATGATAGCTATTCGTAAGTATATTCAGAATGGTGTTACTTGGAGTGATTGTGTTTTTCATCACCATTTGGTTAAAAAATATTCTAATTCACCAGTACTGAAATATGACTGGCAGATAGATGATCTAGAAGGTGGCAAAAGAGCAGGTGCTTTATTTAGCTATCCTCTAATGATTAAAAGCAAACGGTTAGCTTATGATGGGCGTGGAAATGCGGTTGCTATGAGTGAGGCCGAGCTTTCTTCTGCTGTAACTGGTAAGGTGTAGTGTTCATTAGTGAAGATCCAAATATCCAAAATCTTGGATGCCATATAATCTATTTTCTTACTAGAGTGTTTAGCCATGCAATGCTATGTGTTTTGTTTCTGGTGGTTATTAGCTGGTGGAAATTCTTTAGCCAGTTGATTACTATTTTGCATGTTAGGGATCTACCTATCCAAGAGCTGTGATAGGTAAGAATAGTTCCCTTTTAATTTTCACATAACAGTATAACATGCATGTAAACTGAGATTTTGATGTTTGGATTGAAAAATTATATCAGATGAAGCTAGCTGATCCAGTTTACTTAAAATAAGTTTGATGTCTTAATTAATTTTGGTCAAAGTCAATTTGCCTAGAACTCATTGAGTTACTTTACCATTATTAAAAAAAAATGGTCCCAACATTATTTGCTTATTATGCTTTTTTTATGTGGAAATTGGTCCTGATGAATGCTTTATCTTTTTAACATTATTTAATGGAGTTCGATATTTGCTCTGTATCTTAAAAAAAAAAATGACTTTTGCTTTCCCAGTTCTTGGAGGTTTTGATCGTGGTTTATATGTTGAGAAATGGGCACCATTTGTAAAGGAACTAGCTGTCATTGTGGCAAGAGGAAAAGACAACTCCATCTTGTGCTATCCGGTTGTTGAAACTATTCACAAGTAAGATATTTTGCATTTGCTTGTTCTGTTCATGGCTATTTTGATTTTCTGTTCCATTTAAGCATTAACAATGTGTGTGTGTGACAAACACATTTGGTATTGATATGCTAATAATAACTCTGCACCCATTTACAGCTGACTGAAGTTCGTTGAGTCTTGCAGGGAAAACATATGCCACATTGTCAAGGCCCCTGCTGATGTGCCATGGAAGATCAGGAAACTGGCCACTGATGTTGCACATAAAGCTGTTAGTTCACTAGAAGGCGCTGGTGTGTTTGCAGTTGAGTTGTTTTTGACAAGTGATGGTCAGGTGATTAAATATTTTCCTATTGTGTAATGCTTTTTTATTTTCTTCTTAGCGTCAATGACTTGCTGCTTGACTAATCTATTAATTTTCTTCACCTTTTGACAGATTCTACTGAATGAGGTAGCTCCTAGACCCCATAATAGTGGTCACCACACAATTGAGTCCTGCTACACCTCACAATTTGAACAGCATCTGCGAGCTGTTGTAGGTCTTCCACTTGGTGATCCATCAATGAAGACTCTGGCTGCTATAATGTTTAATTTATTGGGTGAAGATGAGGTACAATCCTTTTTTTTTTTTTTTCTCCCCTTTTTCCTTTTTCCTTTTCCAGTTCTCTATTTTCTTTGTCCTGCACATTAAAAAGAAAAGGATAAGAAAAAAGAATCTGTTGCAGCTTTTGTGAGAATTTTGGTGCAGTTTGTGTTTATTTAGTCTAGTGGTTGGATTTTCTTTTGTTATACATGCATCCCGTACACTCACATTCACAGAGAGAGAGAGAGATTGTGGTTATTTGCATGTCAAGAAGTCTACAACGTTAGTGTGCTTTGTGGTATCAAAGCTGGTAACCATAAGTCACCTGGTTCTAGTCCACAGTTAAATATAATGCCAATGTTTATGCTTTTAGGGAGAGCCTGGTTTCCACTTGGCGCATCAGCTGATTGGCAGGGCATTAAATGTTCAAGGGGCTACTGTTCATTGGTATGATAAGCCAGGTTAGTTTTTGCTCAATTTTTACTCATTCCCACTATTATGTTTCTCAATCCCTCAACACCCAACACCTACCTCCCCTCTCGCTCCCTTCCGTGTCTCTCTCTCTCATCATTGTGATATTGATTGTCCAGAAATGCGAAAGCAGCGGAAGATGGGCCATATCACTATTGTTGGACCTTCTATGGGCATTGTGGAAGCACGACTAAATTCAGTGTTGAAGGAAGATGGTGCTGGGAACCAGTCTGTAGGTAAGTTTTCAAGGTCACTCTGTAACTTGATCTTACTGTTTCATTGCATGATCCTGGTAGAACAAGAAAAGCAAGCTGATCTGTCAGTTGTATGGCTTTTCTTTACCTTGTCTTTTTGTAAATTTTCTAGAAGGTGCATAGAGGGGTGCTCCCAAATGGGATGAACTAATATAGCATTTGATACAATGTTCTTAGCAAGTTGAATTTTAACTTGTTCTGCTCCAAGTATATGGTTTCTCTTTACCTTGTCTTGATGCAAAGTTTCTAGAAGTTGCATATAGGAGAATGCACCTATTTGATAAGTTAAAATAACCACAAGTCAATATTCTCTGCTTTGTTTGATTTTCAAACTGCTTTGAGAGATTTTTTAGTTTTAGCTTTCTTGCATTTCCTAACTGCAAACATGATTCAAATAAATTGTGATATTGGATGCATATATCTGCGAAATTATTTCCTTTATTTGAATATTTGTGTATAAATAGTAGAAATATTTGTTATATTAAATTAGGTTGATTTGGCTCCTATGGCTTGCTTGAATGCAGTTACACCTCGTGTTGGGATCATTATGGGCTCTGATTCAGATCTTCCTGTAATGAAGGATGCTGCAAAGATTTTGAATATGTTTGGTGTGTCTTATGAGGTTAGCTTTTAAATAATTTACATTTTTCCATTTGAAATCCATAGATACTGGATTATTCTTTTTGGACTGTCCATTATTAATTATTACTGACCTTCATAGGTAAGAATAGTATCAGCCCATCGAACTCCTGAAATGATGTTCTCTTATGCATTGTCTGCTCGGGATCAAGGAGTTCAAATCATCATTGCTGGTGCTGGTGGTGCAGCCCACTTGCCAGGCTAGTTACTGTGCTGCATATAAATTTGTATTCCATCGTCAGCTATCTTATTTGTCTCAAGTATTGGTTTGACTTTCAGGTATGGTGGCTTCACTTACTCCTTTACCTGTTATTGGTGTCCCTGTGCGTGCTTCCTCTTTGGATGGAATAGATTCGCTCCTGTCAATTGTGCAGGTACGCATTAATCCCTGAGTTTAAATCATAGTCAACTCCTTGAATTCGATTTTTATTTGTTATTTTTTGAGCACGAGTTTAAACCAAGACATTCTCTTAATTGCTACTGGGGACATTGTGGGATCTTTTTTGACATTATTTTCATAATTTTAATGTCAACAAAGACTTGTGTGACATCCCTCATCTATTATGATGCAGATGCCAAGGGGCGTTCCTGTCGCAACTGTAGCTATAAACAATGCCACAAATGCAGGTCTGTTGGCTGTAAGGATGTTGGGGGTTGGTGATTCTGACCTACTGGCAAGGTGATCCTCTCTCTCTATTTATGAGCGTGTGTGCTTCTTCTCATGAATAATCTAAGATATGTGACAAATGTGCAACAAAATGATATGGCAATTGAATCTCACGTCCGTATTTGTTGATGTTACATGTGCAGAATGAGCCAGTATCAAGAAGACCTCAGGGATGAGGTTTTGAAAAAGGCACAGAAACTACAATCTGATGGCTGGGAATCTTATTTGAATCCTTGAATACAATTTCATTTCACCACTTAGTACTCTATTGATTATTTGACCCAATCAACACAGAAGAATTTAATATCAACAAGAGGATGAAGAGTCTAACATGTTCGGCAGAAGATCCTGTCCTAACTCACTGCCATTGGCGGGTGGGAGCATTCTATATCAGTGACGAACTAAAAAGTTAATGACAAGATTGGAAAGGGCAGAAAGGGGAGTGTGTGGACGGAGAGAAAGTTTTGTAGCTTTACGAGATTTTTTTTTCCTTGATTGATCACTCAGTTTAAGTTATTTCGATGATTTCTCCTGATTTTGATAGTACAAATGGAGATCACTGAGTCCTTTGATGATATGGTTCAATCAGAGAAATAATACTGAGCCTTCTTTGAGATTTATGTATTTATTTATTTTTCTTTTGCATGAAAAAGGAAAAAATAATTTTTATTTTATGGAATAGGAAAAGAAAAGAAAAGAGATGATTAATAAATATTTTTTATTTGGAAATTTAAGGATAGGAAATAGAACTAGTTGTTAAGTGTAAAATAGTAATTATGAAGTGAAATCTCTTATTAATTCCATTTTGAAGCGATAATTGATCTTTTAATATCATTTGTCGTTCAAATTAATTAAATTCCCAAACAATTAAATAAATTTTACGGCACCATGTTTTCTTCCACTTTCCTTTCTCATTCCAAACTTGAAATGGAGCCTAAAATGTTATTGCCAACTCTACAGATGAAAATATTATATCTATCACGTGAAAATATCGCCCTAAATCATTAAATTTAGATGGAAATTAATTGGATTCTCTAACTTCGTAAATTTAATAATAAATTTGGCAATACTTTTCAAACTTCGATCGGATCCATGAACAGGTTTAATTGCTGTTAAGCCTACCAAGGAATCACACGACAAATGGACTAGTGTCAAATTTTTTTTTTTTATTTTTATCCATAAATTTTTTTGTTAACACTCATATTCAAGAAAAAAAGAAGAAATTTTAGATTGAACAGTGTGTATAAATGATAAAAACTAATTCGTTGAAAGATGCAAAATTTGTTAGAATACTTTTTTGTAAAAAATATTTATTTTTATTAATTTATATTGGATCAAGCATATCATATAGAGGAAATTACATCCTTTATTCATTTTTTTTTGTTTTATTTATTCTTATACCCTCCTTTTTAAATATTCCTTTTTAAAAATTCACTTTTCTGCTAATCCTTTTTTATTTTTATACACTTTAGGGATATTTTTTTTTTGTACGCTCAACATAAAACTCCGGAAAAATTTCTCAAGAACCTATCTGTTTACTGTCTAAACTGCCAACTTTTTTTTTTTTTTTTTTTTTTCTCTCTCTCTTCTGACTTCCATTGATCAAACCCAATGGATGAGGACGACAGCATCATCCTTCCCGATCCCGAATTGGTAGAGTCTTCAGCCTTCCATTGAAGGACATCCGCGAGTTGCTTGAAGCTCACTCAAGGGCGAAGCTAAATGGAAATTCCTAAATAGTGCTTTTGCCATTTTGTTGGTCTTCCTTGAGCTAAGATAGTAGTAGTAATTACATCATGCTAGAGTTGTACTGACTAGATCAATGGAGATAAGCTATCTAGAATTAATTTTAAAAATTTATACCAAACTGATATCCATTTGGTATCAATTTTAAAAATAAACATTTGGATGACCATTTTTTGCTTGATTGTTTTTAAAAGAGCGGAAATGTTAATCCAAATAATAAACATTTATACAAAATATGGATATGCATGTTATGCTCAAAATGTAATTGACAAAATGTCATAGAGATATATTATAAAACATGTCATATCATAATTTTTCAATCCACACAATAAAAGTGAATAATTTTTTTTTTTTAGTATATGTTTGATTTATTTTGTTTTTATTTTTGTTTTTTTATTTGTACATTAGAATAATTAGAAATTATATTAATTGAAAATTATATAATTAATCACCAATATCAAAAATTCAAGTTTTGAAAAATTTCCATTTGAACATGTATCAATTGAAAATAACTTTAGTTACACATGTTGATTTGCACATTAGAACAACTAAAAATTATGTTAATTAAAAATTATATAATTCATGTCAAAAATATAAGTTTTGAAAAATACTTATTTGGACGTGTCAATTGGTGGCATTACTCTACTTACATATGTTACTAACTATCTAATCAATCACCATATGTCAAAGATTGAAACTTTGAAAAATATCCATTTGGACATGTGTTCTATTGGGTATAATCCTAGTTACATATGTTATAGCACTAGCATTTTATATTTATTAGATTATGTTTTGATTAATCAAATGTTGATTTATCATTCATTATAGATTAATTGTTGGTTGATAACAAATTAATTGCAGGTTGATTGTTTGTTTTTGTATTATTTGACACGGAATTTGATGTGTTTTTGAGTTGTTTTTCAATACCATGATTTTGTTATAACAAAAGTCATAGTTGTTTGGTGTTGCATGCCACTTGAATCACTTACTTTGTGAGACTTTCTTTGATTTTTTTTTTTACCTTTTATTTTACAACATGTATAGTATATATAACTTTATCTAATTGATTGATGCTTTCTTGTAGCTTATGGCATTATTATTACCCATTGATTTTGGAGATTTCCTCTAAGTGGGCTGGACAGGATATACTTCAAGGCCCTTTGAGGCTTCTTTAACCTTTTTTGTGCACATTTATTCCATTCTTCTTAAACGTTATTGATTTATAGTTGATTATAGGTTGATAATAGGTTAATTTCAGGTTGATTACATGTTGATTGTTGGTTTTTGCGTATTTTAGCATTAGTATTGCTAAAATACCAATTGTTTTTTGTTAATTAGAAATTGATTTGTGGTTGATTACAAATTGATTATTGGTTGATTATTAATATTTTATGGTTGATCACAAGTCAATTACTATTAATTTACCTGTTTAATTTCTTCAAATTTGCAATATATATATATATATAGCCACTTACAAATACTTTACTCCCAATCATTCCGGATAACACTTGTATCCTCTGTATTACTGCAGCTGCTGGCACAAAGTTAGCCGATGTTTATTCCATAGATACCATTATTGCTTCTTCTTTGGGAAAAGAAGCTCACGACCCGTAGGCCTTCTACCTCTAAGAGGCATTGCTCCGTCAGACTTTCGCCTATTGCTGAAAATTCCCCACTGCTGCCTCTCGTAGGAGTCTAGGCCGTGTCTCAGTCCCAGTGTGACAGATCATATATATATATATATATATATATATATATATATATATATATATATATATAGAATGAGCATAACAAAAATAAAGAAAAGCTTCATGTTTCTTGAAGGATAGATATATGGTAAAATGATAAGGTTTTGATATATATATATATATATATATATATATATATATATATATATATATATATATATATATATATATATATATATATATATACACACTAGAAAAAAAAAAACATATAATACCAACTAATTTTTTTGTCGGTAAACATAAAATTTTAGTCAGTATTAAATATTACTGACCAAATACCGACAAAAATATTTAGTTGGTTTTTTCATTGTCAGTAAAGAAAATACCGACGAAATAGAATATGGTTGGTAAATACCAACGGAAATATTTGTCAGTATATTGTCTTATTTTTATCGATAAATTTGTGAAGTAGTCAGCTCAACAAATTACTGACTAAAAATATTGTCGGTAAAATGTTATATTTGGTCGGTAAATTAGAAAATTATTTTGTTGTTAAATTTTTCCTACTGTATTTTTCGTCGGTAATTGACAAGCTTGGGTCGGTAAATATATAAAATATTTCCAGAGAAACACTTTTACCAACTGATACTCAGTCAGTAAATTGATAATTTTTTGGAGGGAAAATTTTACTGTCTAAATATTTTTGTTGGTAAATAGTAGGTAAATTTACTAACAACTATATTTGTCAGAATAGGTTGTAAGGAAAATAAAAATTTTGTAATATTATATCGGTAAATCAGTTGGTAAATTATCTAACAAGACCTCTTAGTCGGTATTTAGTCAGTAATTTTATTTACACATAGTCGGTAATTTATCGATAAATATTATTATTCTTTTTAGCTATTATTAATCCAATTTTAAATAAAATATAAATAATAAAAACATATATATATATATATATATATATATATATATATATATATATATATATATATATATATATATATATATATATATATATATATATATATATAAGACTATATTATATAAAAATATATAAAAAATTAATGATATCATAAATATGAAAGTCAACATTCTAATTCATAGATATATATAAAAATTCCATACAGATAATAAAAATAAAATAATAATTGTATAGTAATTAAAATCCAACAAAAAATAAAATGTCCAAAATAGATATACTACTGTGTATATAAGTGATCATCATCTCTATCATCATCATGCTGAGAATTATGTAAATCTAGAGGA
>CANTUT010001719.1:57500-107500 GCA_947687605.1 Reutealis trisperma | reverse complement strand
AATAAATCATTTCTTACAATTTGAAATGATATTCTTATGTTCAAAAATATATTAGAGAAAAAAAAAAGCGAATGAATTGATAGGTATGTTTTATTATAATTTTTGAATTTATTTTGTTATCATTATATTATATTAATTATAGGTTGATTTCCATATTAATACTTGGTATGTCTACCTTCAAAAAAAATACTTGGTATATCTATTGTTTTATTATAATTTTAATATAGATTGTATGTTTTTATTAGTTTTGATATACTTGATCTTTTTGATATATTATTGCTTAATTACTCGTCCTTGAGGAAATAAATAATATTTTCAGTGTTTATATGCATAATTATAAATAAAAATCGTACCGATAACCAAACCTGACCAATTTATAGAATTCATTAATTTTTTTTATTTTGATAAAAAACCTATTATACATTCACATTAGAATTAAATTTATCATTTGTGAATTTAACACCAATGTTAATTCAATATTAATTATATACAATTGAATTATTATGTGATAGCATATTATATCATATGATATCATATTATATAATAAGCCTGAAAAATCTCTAATTTAATGATTATATCAATAAATCTCTAGGTTATAGAATACATTATTTTTTTTTATTTCAATAAAAGACTTATTATACATTCACATTATGATTAATGTGTCACTTATGAATTTAACATCAATATTAATTCAATATTATAATTAAATTAAATTATTAAATTAAAAATAGTGTAATTTTGATTTTCCTATTTAATTAATTTTTAAGAATGATTAATTAATCTCTTCCGTAATGAACATTTTAAGTAAATTTAAATGTTTATAGAATTCAAACAAATTGATTTCTTTAGAAGAATATACTATTATAAATAAAAATTTTGACATTTGATAATAAAATTATAGGATTTTGCTCATTATTATTAAATGAACTCTCAATTAGTACATCTTCTTTTTCTACTATATCTTTTTATAGAACAAAAATAATTTTTCTAATTTACAATAGAATTTCTCAAAGTCAAATTAGAATTTTTCTAATTTGTTAATATTCGAACAATTAAAGTTACAATTGAAATTTCTCTAATTTCTTAATATTCAAAACAACATAACAAAACATAAATTATTCTAATTGAATTCATTTATACAAACTATTATTATTTTTTTGAAAACATACAAATTATTACTAATGGTTAAAACAACTTATTTTAAAATTTATAATAGGACAAAGTAATAATTTACATAGTGAAAGTCAAATTAGAATTTTTTTAACTTGTTAATATTTGAATAATCAGAGTCAAAATAATTTCTCTAGTGTCTAAATATTCAAAAAAAATTAAAAATATAAATTATTCTAATTGAATTTTTTATTTAAATTAAATATAATTAATTATATATTAAATAATAGTTATTTTATTCTTTCTTTCTTTATTTAAATTAAATTAAATTATTAAATTATAATAATTATATAATTATAAATTTGTAATATAATTAATTATTTATTGAATAATAATAATTTTATTCTTTTCTTATTCTAATTGAATTCATTAATGCCTTATTTAAATTAAATATAGTTAGATATTAAATATAATTAAATATATATTAAATAATAATTATTTTATTTTTTACTTATTCTAATTAAATTCATCTTTCTTTATTTAAATTAAATATAATTAGATATTAAATATAAGTAATTGTATATTAAATAATAATTATTTTATTTTTACCTTATTCTAATTGAATTCATCGTTTATTATTTGAATTAAATATAATTAGATAATTATATTATTTAATTAATAAATGACCATATTGCCCATTATAAATGCATAATTAAAAAGAATTTAGCGAGAGACTTTTACGTAAATATACTTATCCCCCTTCCATATATATATATATAAACGTAAATATACTTATCCCCCTTCCATATATATATATATATATATATATATATATATATATATATATGAGGGAAGATAATTAAATGATATTTAATTCTTCTTATAAATTAAATGATATATATATTGTAAATTTATTAGTTGACATATGAATTTGTTTTTTAATTTATGAATTTCTAAACTATTATCTATGAATCTCAAGCATACATGTGATAAACCTTTAGTTTACAATGTATAAATCTTTTGTTTTTAAACTATGAACCTATAGTTTTTATGAATTTTTGATCTATAATATATGAACCTCAGACATATGTGTAATGAACCCATAATTTATAATTTATGAACCTATTGTTTTTAACCAATAAACATGTAGTTTGATGATTGATGTTTATAGTTTTTACTGATAAATTTGTATTCATAATATATGATTATATTTTGTAATTTATAATTATGAATCTAAAATTATAAATTTTAATGTTTCATTATTATTATTAATTTTTAAGAAATTAAAGTATTATTATGTAATGATAAAAAATAATCAAAATTTAAGAGAGGAAGAAAAAATTAAAATTAATTTTTTTTTAATTTTTTATAAACATAAAATTATTTCCCCTATGTTTACTTTTAATAAAAGAAAAATTTTAAACTAGAGAGCTCGCTCCTTGGCTGATCAAGCTTGTAGAGATGATTCACTTGATGCAAAAACTAATTAAGCAAGCCAAGAGGTAAGTTTTCTTTCCCTTTTCTTATCCTTTTATTTATATTTTTATTATTTTCTCTCTTTGGGATTTGTGTTTTAAGGCTCCTCGCCTAATTATTAGTTTATTAAGATGGTTAATTAAAATCTGACTTAATTAAGTCCACTTGGTAATCAATTAAAATCAATCAACTCAACTCTTTTTTAATCAATTAATCGAAATATGATAAAAAGGCTAGACTAAATAAACCTCTTCACAAGAAGAGAGAATTGCATGGGTTCTAATTTCCATTTAAAGGGATATACATGCATGCTTGGTTTAAATAGCGAATCCAATTAAAATAATCCAATTTCTCCCTCATCACCTGCTTCACATAGTTAGGATTTCCTTCATCTTTTTTTTTTATTTTTTTTTATTTTAGCATTAGTTTGGAGAATATGTAACTTCTCTAGAACCCATAAGGGTTAGAGTAAGTATCCCCTATTTTGAGTTTTTATTGTAATTTAATATTTTCTTTTTACCTTCATATTCTCTTGATTATTGTACTATTGAATGAATGAATGATCACGCATATTACAATTGTTCATCCATTTCTCAACTGTTCATGAAATTTATTTCAATATCATTTTGAATTAAACTTGCCAATCTAATCTTTTCTAAATAAACCAAAAAACTAGTTCCCAAATCATCTTTTGTAATTGGGATAAAATTGAAGTAATTTAATTGGGTTTTTCCCTTAACTTTTTTCTAAATAAAAAATAAAATTAAGGTGGCGACTCTAAGTCAATTTTCAAAATAAACCAATCTAAAACTGAGAGTTGCACCATGAGTTCAAACCAAAATGAGTATTTCAATTACCTTTTAGCATATCAGACTGGTGCTTGGGCCAGGCCTCACACTACTATAGTAGAAGTACGTAGTTTTCTCTATCTAGTAGGCTACTATCGCCGCTTTGTACAAAATTTCTGTACAATGCAGCTCCACTCATAAGATTAACTCAAAAGATGTCAAGTTTCAATGGATGGATGCGTGTGAGGATTATTTTTAGAAACTAAAAAACTGCTTAACCTTGGCAACTGTGTTGACTTTGCCTTTTGGAATAGGTGGATTTACAGTGTATTATGATGCTTTTAGAGTGGGCCTTGGTTGTGTTTTAATACAGCATGGTAGGATGATAGCCTACACTTCTAGGCAACTAAAGAAACATGAACAGAGTTATCCTACACATGATTTAGAAATGACAACTGTGATATTTGCTTTAAAAATTTGGGGACATTATTTAAATGGGGAAACATGTGAGATTTACATGAACCATAAAAACTTAAAGTACATTTTTCAGCAGAGGGACCTAAATTTAGGACAAAGGAGGTGGATGGAACTCTTGAAGGACTATGATTGCAGCATTCTACACCATTCAGGTAAGGCTAAAATTATATACCTCATCTAGGACTTCCACAATTACATAGTTAATGGTATTATGGAATTTCTGTATAATGTGAAGTATGATATGGTTATTCTGTTTATATTGACATGAATGATGAACTGCTAAGGTGGGTTAACTATGTGCTAAGGTGGGTAAACTATGTGCTACAGTGGGTTAATTGTGTCCCCACCTATGGTATTAATATTGCTATTATGGATGGATGTAAACCACTTCAGTTATGACTATTATCATGTTATTGTGAATTAATGTCAATTAATATGCATGGATGAGTAATTTATTAGCAGGTTAGGCTTGCTATGAGTTTCGATGGCATATAGCTTTCTCGTTCCCTAGTGTCGGTTGTGATTTGAGATTGAGTCGTGACAAAGTTCTGTCTTTAAGCCCCTTAAAATTACATCTCAATTTTCTATATTCTAATAAATCCAGCATATAGGGTAGTCCTAATGTGAGCCTTATATCTCTAAATGTATTACGGTCACCTTAAGCCCTTTTACATGGATAAATTAGATATATTAAGGGAATAATTCATTAATTTTGAGCTCATTCTAATTCCACCTATAAGTCCTCAAGTTTATGGTCCAATTTCTATATCCTTAATGACGCTGCTTATAGAGACAACCTCATTTTAGGCTCAATAACTCTTTACTCATTCAAAATTTGACTAAGCCTTTTTTATTGGCATATAATTCACTCTTCTGCCTATAACTTTCTCATTTTGTCAAAGGCCAAATTCGGATCCTAAGGTCCTTGAATTGGCTATAAGTTTCAAGAACTTACACTTTCTTCCAAACCTGAAGTTTTCATCTCCCTTCCTTTTACAATCACTTATACTCCAACTTTCTCCTCTAAATCAACTCCGTACAAATCCCTTTCCTCCATTTAAGCATTAACCAAGCACTTCCTATTAAATTTCCCATCAATCTAATATCAAACCAAGGAAAGATAAGGAAACCAAAAGAACACACAAGTTAACTACCAAGAAACACTTAAACAAAAACTTTAGTTTTAACTTACATGTTGAAGCTTCTTTCCTTTATTTTCCTTTCCTAACTTGTAGCTTCCCTCTCCTCTCTTCCTCTTTTCTTCTTTCTTTTCTTATTTGGTGACTTTAGAGAAAATAACAAACTAGGTGAATAATAAAATGCCAATATTTATCCTTATAAAATATTCTTTCTTTTTCTTTTTCATTTATTTATTATTTTTTTCTTTTTTTTTTCTCATCTTAATTTTTACATTAATTTGGCACTCATCCCCTCTCTCATCTGACCGTACACTCTTTAATTTTTTATATTTTATTTTTTTAGTTAACCAAAATTCAAAAATCATGATTACTTTTGGATGGAAAAAAACCATTTTACCCCTTTTTCTTAAAATGACTCTAAACCTCAAAATTTCTATCTTTAAATATTTTTAATCTAATATCTAAGGTCCTAATATTACATTTCTTTTTTTTTTTTCTATCTAATTTCACTAAGTTAAAATCTGTGAAAAGAATTTCATAACCAAAAGCCATCGGTTTCACACTTAGCGTACTGATATCATTTTGGTATTTTCCATGCTCATTTCTAATTTAATCTTTGAGTTACATCACTTCTAATGTGCTCATATTTACCTAAATTTTTCAAATAAAATCTAGGAATCTTTTCTGAAGTCAAAATTTGTTGACTTCTACTAAACACCTCGATTTTTGAACATGTACTCTTTTTAGGGTTTTGATTTCTAACTTCTTATTTTCCATCTTATAGTCTTCATTTCACTTGTTTTCATGTCAAATCTAGATTCTTTGATGCTTTTCCTAAAATCCTCTAACTCATTTCATATAGTCAGGAGCTTAGTTTTCACAATTGTCATCTATACTCTTTCACTCCTACTCCGATCACTTCCCTTTAACCTCGAAACTTGTAAGGCCTCGCTCAAGCACTGGCCTAATCCATTAAAGGGGGATTGAGATGCTCATTTGGGTTTAGACTCATGATAGAATCTTTTGGTTTGGATGGGTTGATTTTTGAAAATGTTTTGCGAGTCACTACCTTAACTTTATTTAATAGGAAAAATATTAAGGAAAAACCCAAAATTGACTCCAATTCATTAATCTTTGATTAATTTATCAAAGGATAAAATACTAGCCTTTGAAATCAAAGAGGATTTAAAGACTAGGTTTTTGATCTTAATAATCTTGATTTAGCTCATAAGTTAAAGTTGGCCTAAAAAATTAGTTTCATAAATGACAATTATAAGATGACAGTTAAAATGTATGATCATGGCATAATTGTGAATGCATGAGAGATTAAAGAAATAAAGCAAGTAAGGTAAACGTCCACAAGTTAAGGAGAGTGTTCTCTCTAGTCCTTATGGATACTAGGAGAACCACATGATCACTTCTTAACTCTAAAATAATTAAACTTAGTTACATTACAAGATGATGGGATGCCTTCTCTAGCCCTCGTGGGTTCTAGGAAGATCACAAATTCTTTTACAGATATGAATATAAATATTTACATTGAAAAATAAAAGGGGAAGGGAATTGATTGGGATCTTGATTTGCAGTTTGGATTTAGATTCCAAATGTGCCTACGTACCCCATTAAATGGGGATTAAAACCCACGAAATTCTTTCCATAATTAAAGATAGGGAGTTTACAGATTGATTGTTTTGGCTTGATCAGTTTGGATGGATGAGAAAAAGAATTATCCCTTTGAGTGGGTTAGGCGGAGAATTTTGCCGGACCGAAATTCTGTTTTATCAATATCGGAGGGTTGGATGGATTGATGAATTAATTAATTAATTAAAATGATTAAATAGGTGGATTAATTAATTAATAAAAATGGTTAATTAATTAATTAAACTGGAAGGATTTTGAAAAAAGTGACTAATTGATTAATTAAAAGGATTAATTAATTAATTAATTGAGTGATTAATTTTCAAAAAAAGGTTAGTTAATTAAAATGATTAATTAACTTAGATTAGAGCAAAGCAATTAATTAATTAAAATGATTAGTTAATTAATTTAAGGAGATTGAATGGAGGGAGAAGAAGAAAGGAATTAGAGGATAGTTATAAACTCTAATTCAAGTCCTGTAGAAAATGGAGGAAATAGGGGGTACTTATAGGCTAATGGAGTAGGGTAAAAAGACCAAACAGGGCTGAAAAGTGGGCTAAAAGGAGGGGCATTTTAGAATTTCAGGCTGGAAAAGTAGGACCACCACAGATTCGAGCAGACCCTGATGCAAATCCGCTTAGGTACACGCAGCTGGGCACAAATTAGAGTAGAGAGGCACGCACAGCTCCATATGGCAAGATAGTTGGCAGCATCTCTTTTTCAATTTTTGGTTTCAGGTCAGTTTTTTAAAATTTCAGAGTTTAGAAAATTTATCGGTCAGTGTCAATGGGCTGAAAATTAATTTTAGAATAATTAAGTAGTTGTGAGCCCTTAATTTTGCACCTTCTAGTATGTGTTTGAACCTTAAAAGCACTTGGGCTCGGTAAACAAACATTCAGAAGTCGAAAACTCTCAAAATGGGAAAATCAAAACATTTCTTTTTGACATTTGAACCCCTTCAAATCATTTGAGACTAAGTAACTATTACAATGCAACTAGAATTGCAAAAATGGATAAGAAATGGGCAAAAATGGGCGAAAATGGATAGAAGCAAGTCTAGCTGCCACATAGCTCTGTGTGGCACTGCCATAGCTACGGCACTGCCGCATAGTCCTTTGTGATGCGGTGGAGGCTCATGTGGGAATTCACGTTAGTTTCCCTATTTTTCCACTATCCCATATTGAAAGTTTATGCATTATGAGCTCCATCCTTCTCTCTATATATAGAGGACCTCTCTACATTTCAAGGACCAACTTCTAGAGCGTGAAAAACATTACTTCAAGCAAACCACTTTGTATTTGCTTCTTGCTTCGCAAAGCAAATTGGGGGGTTTCTCCTTGATTCCTACCCGACTAGTTAAAGGCTTTTCACCTGGCTATTTTAGGCAAGTCTATTGCCTAAGGCTCATTTCTCTAGTCTGAGGCTAGCTGCTACCCACAATCTAATGCAAGCCACCATACCATCCGAGGCTAGTCACTGCCCATCATCTGAAGCTATTTGCCACCAACCATCTGAGGTTAGCCACCGCCCGCCATATGAAGTTAGCCACCGCCAGCTATCCGAGGTTAGCTGCCGCCTGCCATCTGAAGCTAGCCGCTGCCAGCTATATGAGGTTAGCTATCTGCCACCCACCGTCAAGGTTACCCACCACCCACCATCCGAGGTAATATTCTTTTCCTTTAACTTTCTTTTTTCTAAATTTTCTTGCCTTTTTTAGTTAGTTAATTAAATTGATTCATCTAGATTACTAGCTATTCAACTTGATAATCAATTAAATTAATTAATTATCTTAACCCTCTTTTAATCAATCAATCAAAACATGATAAAGTGGCAAGACTAAACTAATCCTTTCGTAAGAAGGGAGAATTGCATGGATTCTGATTCCAATTCAATGGGATACGCAGGGTTGCTTGGTTCAAGCATCAAATCCAATTAAAACTTTATTATTGAAATAGATGAATTGAATGATCATGCATATTATAAATTGTTCATGCATTTTAAATTGTTAATGAAATATATTTTAAGTTACTTTTATATTACTTGGCTAAACTTATTTTGTTAAATTAAACTGAAAACCTAGTCTCCGAATCCTCTTTGATTTTGAGGCTGGTGATCTTTTTTCCTTTAGGTAATAATTAGAGTCAAATGAGTTTTTTCCTTATATTTTCCCAAATAAAAATAAACTAAGGTGGCAACTTTAAGAAATAATTTTTAAACCTATCAAAGATAAGCTCGAGGGCTTCCTCGTGATTTCTTTCCCAAATGAGCATTTTGATTTCGTTTAGCAGATCGGATTAGTACTCAGGCGAGGCCTCACAGTAATCAGTCTGAGGGGAAATCCAATTAGTTTTGGGAAAGACTTTGTCTGATATAGAAAGTCCGATCAAGATAATTTGATATAGATAGTCCATGGTAGCTCTGCGTAGCGTACTAATCTTATTAGGTGTCAAATTGTGGCCACATCTTAAGGATGTAAAATTAAGAGTTCACAACACTTATGTAAACTTATGGTCAGAGTGTTACAAAAAGCTTACTTGACAGAGTTTCCAAAAAAGCCAGGTGTCACGACCCACCTTTTATGCCATGATGGCCCTAAGGCATAGGGAGACATAAGGTCATCTAAACCCCATAGAATCCATATAACTTATAATCTTATTCAATTATCATAATTTACCTTACCCTAAGATCGTAACCTGATACCCTTTCCTTGTTATCCATTTCTTCACTATCTTATAAGACCATTCATAATTACAACTTGTAAGATTCTAGGATTTCATTTCATATCAATAACTCAATGTACATTATTCATACATTTCATAATAATAGTACAATAATTTTTATAGTACATGTAACCAGTAACATTCTAGGACTAAACCATTGACTACCATGGAGCTCTAAATAGTGGTCTTCAAAAATTGAGAATCACGACACTTGTAATTTATCGGATGATTTCCAAGCGGAAGAATATGGCTTGAAATTAATCTTGTTGACTTATCGATCGTGCCTAAGAAATTGAAACCACTAGAGAATGAGATAAGACTCAGTGAGCACATAATAATACAAAAGACATACATATATACATAAATGCATGGTGAGTACAGGAGTCAATAGCAGGAAGGCTCTTTATAAAAATGGAACAGTTTCATCAATGTTATCATTAGGTTCAATATCTCATTTAAGTTGGAAACAGTATCATTAGTAGAAATAACCCACTCGTGGAAGTAGGATGCTACCCACGTATATAAATTCAAGAGTGGAGGCCTGAGCCTTACTCACTCACAAGTATCACATTACGTAAGATTGATTGGGTCTTACGGTTAGGTGTTCCCCCTAACAGAGGTTGGGTACTGTCGCCCTACCCACAGGCTTTACCAAGTGCATAAGGTTCGGTGTCTTTCCCCACACCAAAAAGGGGTTTATGCTTATCAATAGGTTTCGAATGGGACAATTTGTATAAGGTTCACATTGAGGAATCCAATGGACACATTACAAATCCAACATACTAGGTTCACAATAATCAATTTTCATCAAGAAGCTTCAATTTAAAGGCTCATTGTTTAATAGACAATTCAAGCTCATCAAGGCATTTGAATGTTTCAATGATAATGGTTTGAACAATAAAGACATATAGTACAAGTTATTATATATTATTAAGTACTCACCTTGGACTCTTTTGCTCCTATTACACTTGACTCTTGAGGCTAATAGTGCTTTTCACACTTATGACAACATCCTTACCCTTGCCTTTCGATTCTACACATTTGCAATTCAATTGCACATCAATCACTATTAAAGTCAAGATATACTACATATATACCTGTTACTAATCTTAACATTTTCCTTAGTCATTCTTCAAATAGCCAAAGCTATTCATTGTAGGAAGGATAATTCATTTCCTCCAAATCTCACTTTTCAACTTTGAGTACAATAATATAAAAAAATTCTAATGTTCAACAGAATCAATTCTACTTCTACCCTTAAATTTCGTAAATAAGTCTAGTTCTTAATTTTAGGGAAAGTCACTTCTATCAATACGATTTGAAAACTACCATTATACAAATCATCTAATTCCATTCTTAAGCTTGATTTTCCCTTTACTCTTATGAATTCAAATTCAATACTTAAAATCCCCAATTTTTCCATAAACCTAGAAATTTGGGGAAACTATTAGCTCTTCCTCAAATCTTCAAATTAATCATAGAACTATGTAATTAGTATAACATAAAACCCATATAATCATTCAATTGTCAATATCTACCACAAAAAGTTTAAGTTCCCTTAAGATGTTTAAATTTTAACCTAAGCTTCCAAGGTTCACTTTAACATTTCTAATTCAATATTCTTCATCTAAAGCAACCATAGATGTAATCAATCATAATTTAGAATAATTCTATAGTCATACACCAACATGGCTGAATTCCCATATAAGGTGCACAAAAGAATTCTCAAGCAACCTAGTCACCAAAATCAACTTTAAAACATAAAAAGAAAGGATAGACATAATCCCTCACCTTGATTGGCTTTGATTTTCCAAAGTTCTTTTTACAAGAGAGATAGAGAGAATTGTAGAGAGAGGGTGGAGGATTTTGTGTAGAGAAAGTGGCTAAAATGAATTTCTGTAACATAATTTTGCTTATATATAAATATTAAGTCGGATGGTGAGGATTTATCAAGTTAAATCCAACGGTTAAGATTTAACCTTGATAGATGGCTATGATTTGATCAAGGTGGAGGGCTAGGATTCTTTCTATAATGGAGAGAGTTATCACAAGGTGTTAGGTGTTCCAATGGAAGCTGACTCATGTGTAGGAAAATTGAAGAGTTTCACTTTGTTAGGTATTTGACTTAGTCAACTTTGGTGACTAAAGAGTTACACACCGAAGACCCTTTCTCTACACTCTTTATTTATTGTTTTAGGCCAACCATTTGCTCACAAGTTTGGATGTTGTATCATTCTTAGGCCCAATGGGTCGGCCATCTAATGGATTTGGGCTTTTGAGTCCAAAAGTCTAATAACAAATCCTTATATGCACGTTTCAAATTTGGTACTTAATATATTTTCCATTTCATTTCTTTCACTCTAATACATATTTTTCTACCTTCTAATATCACTACACACTCTAGAGATTATTAGATAAATTCCATACATCATAATGCCCATTTACTAACTCTTTACTAGCATTGATCAAGTATGTATATCACATAAACTTATTAGGTCAAACTAAGTTTGACCTCCATTATACCATTGGAACTTTGATTAAATTCAATTTTCCATATCACTATCATCACCTCCCAATGTCTTAGGAGATGTGAACACCCATTTACTAGCACTTTAGATTCACATTACAAACAAATTTTTAACATAATCACATTAAGTCAAAATTAGTTTGACTTTCATTTTATCATGAAAGCACATATCAATGTTGACTTCCTTTATTACTCATTATCACATTATTCATTAAATTTACTTCTTGTGATGTTCTTAAGGTTCTTAGTATACTAAGAGGACCTTAAATGATATGGTATATGGACGTTATCATGTCATCATTACTACTTATAGTTGGCTAAGGAAACCTTAGGTATTACATTCTACCACCCTTAAGAAAATTCGTCCTCAAATTTTCAAAACAAATATTCTTGGTTCATAAAGCAATTGACAATATTGAGGGCACATATCTCAGTTGGTTTCTATTTCTGTTCTCCAGAATAGTATCTTAAATGTTATACTCTCATGTCCAATTCTTTAAACAAATAACTTCCATTTTTGTTCTTCACTTACCATTGAAGAGTTGATTTTTCTGTAGATAATCAATAATCAATCTTTAACTATATATGTCTACAAGGAATTATTTACTTATTTCCTCAAACCAAACTTTCAGTCAATTTGTCCTTTGTTAAAGCCTTTTCTACAACTTCAAATATTTTATCACTCTTTGGACATGTAATAACCATATAATATATGCGTAGCTATTCTCAAATGAAAGACATAACAAAATTCACCTTAAATCATTCATAAACTTATATGTCTGATCTCCATATATCAATTGCACAGTCGTTCACTAAATCTTTACAATTTTATAGAATCTTAAATCAACATATAGATATTCTAAGACTAATTGTCTCGATTGCCCCTACAAACATTATCCTTTACTTCAAATAATTTATGGTTCCTCGTATCTTATAGTTCACTTGTACCCTTCAACCTTTCAGAAAATACTATAATAGTAATTATGCTTTATCTCTCTTTGATCATATTCCTACTAACCCTTTTACAAATGGTATTAATGCATCTATATAAAAATCCCAAAACTTGTTTGACTTCAAAGATTGCATTATCATTAAGGCACTTCAGTGGCAAAATCTCTACTATTGAATACCGGTCTCACATTGTACTCTTTGTCGTTTCACTTTACTTAGTAAATTTATCACAACAAATCTCATGTAATTACATTACCATTCTAATCTAGCTCCTTTTTAGTTCCTTGTATCCTATAATTTGATCTTCCCTTTCCTCTTCCTAAAAAGAGTTATCTACTGCTCAATAAGGTTTTTCCTATTTAGTTCAATAAAGCATGTATATTCTTTTAAATTCTTAAGCTTTTCTTATAATATATCTAATCAAACTTAATCATTGTACACATCACACACTTCAATGCTACTTCCTATTGATATTCGTACTTATACATTTCTTTCTTCTTTACTTGTTTCTTCTATTCTATTATCAATTTGTTACTCACTTTTCTTTCTAGTTCTTAACTTAAGTCTCGAAAAGTACAATGAAGAAATACAATTTCACGTGGTCAACACCATCCTTTGGTATATTCTAACATGGTTATCAGGATTCTTATTTTTGTCATTCAAATATATGGCCCATTTATACTCCATGAAAATTTCTAACACTTAGATGATATTCCTTATTCTCTTTTCGTACTTTATTAGACTTGTGTCAACTTTCCTTTCCCCATATCCACATTCTTGTTTCAACTAATTCTTTTTCTTCATACTATATAGCTGCAAGCTTTATTTAAACTATGATTACCATGAAGTACTTTTCATCTTTTGCATTAGAGTACATCCCTCTCTATATGAACTTATCCTTTTTACTTCTAAGAATGAGCTTAGGAACAAATACCATCAACTTTGTTACTGATCAAGTTATACTAAAGGGTATCTATTGAGGTATCCATGATAGAACTATGTCATTGCCTTTACAAGTCTTTAAACAAAAACCATATTCGATTAGTAATTCCCTCGAATATTGAGCTTCTTATCAAGCAATTCCTATTTGCTTAGTCTATTCCCTTATCCATCTTGTTTCATCACATTACCTCATGTATAACAGATTTTTCTCATGTGTAGATTTTCATACTTAATAGCGTATCTCTTTTACCTTCCTATTAAGAGGCCTTGTCTCCATTGAGTAAATGCCATTTATTCATTATAGTAGAATCTTAACATCCACATTAGCATTTCAAGTCATCCTCTCATTGTAGGGAAAATCTTTCCACTTCCTAGTGTTTCTCACTAGGGTGATAATTATAGCTTTAAATATAACATTCTTATTTCTACAAATCATATTCTTCTTAAGGATTCCACATGGCATATTACATCTCTTTATACACTTTGCATCAGATCACCCATTCCTTAACAATTTCATGTTTTCTTTATTTCTAGATCTAATTCATTTGGTATAGACACCATTCTTAATAAAATTCCATCAATACTATTCTCTCATACTCATATATGTCTCATTTTATTTAAATTTTTGTATCACTTGTAACATTTATACTTTTTATTTTTACTCAACATTAATAACACCATTGTATCCAATCGACTATACTGCATCGAACAAATAATTCACTAGGACTATTCCCAATTGCAACACCTTTTTGGCAAAAAGTCATCCTGTTTGCAATAAACTTTTCATATCATTCACTTGTCTCTATAACTTTTCTCTACTTACCTTTCTATGATCCTATCATTATCAATACATCCCTTTATCTATATTATCTTATTCCTTATATTACATTCTCTTTAACACTTATAATTTCCTTGCCTCAAAATTTTCTATATTTTCCACCTTACAACTTAATCCATCTCATCCTTTCTTCATTGAGTTACTTTCAAAGCTTACCATTTCTTATGGTATTTATCTTAACTTATTCAATTCTATCTCATTATTAATTCAATTTCATCATAGAATACTTCTTTTGGATGGGATTTGTCTAATAAGTTGATTTCATAAACTCCTTTCATATCATAACTTTTGTTTCCTTCCATTCTCTTTAGTTCAATTATTCCTATATCGAGCACTTCTTTATACTTTTATTGCCTTATCATTCACTATTCTTACCTTTCATATTTCACTTACCTTGCTTGACCACATTCACGTTGTTTTTGTTACTAACATATAACCCTCCAATATCATACTTATCTTATCTTACAAGTATTCTTCCCATTGTGAATTCATTCTCGATATAAGGTACTTATCAGAATCAATCTATATTCTTACACCAATTCATTCTTAGCTTACATCTATCCTTTTTAAGTTAAATCTTCTCCCATTTTCTTTTTAAAGACTATCTCTTACTCATACATACTTTCTTGTAATTGTCAATCTCATACTCCTTTTTTGTAGGGTGATCTAATACCAATCATATGCTACTTTGGTCCTTTATCAACCTCTCAACTTTATTCCTTTAGTAGGTTTTATACTTTCCCATAATTGCTTTTCTACGGTCACCTCAAACACATATACAATTAATTGCTTCCTCTTTGATTACAAGGTAATTTTCTCTTAGGTCACACTAGCTTAATATTCTTCCCTTAATTATACTTAGTAACCACTTAAGTGTCAAAGAAATCCTTAACTTTCTTATTGTTTTAGTCTATAAAATAACATCTAGGCCACAAATTTGATATCACTTTCTTTAACTTATCTCACATAAATCTTACTATATAATAGCCATGTAAAACATTTATGGTCTCACTCAATCACTACTAAGTATTATCTTTCATTTTATAACTTTATTGGTTCATAACTTCTAACAATTCCTATGGTCATTTCATCCAACCATATTACATATCATTTAATCATTTGCATATACATGTTATAGACCAATTCACCATCTTTTAGATATCTCTCATATTATAGTCAAGGAAATATGTAATACTAGTGTCCCATGTACCTTCTCAATAGCCTTATTACCATAACATTCTTGTTAAATTGCTTAAATTACCTTACTAAATGAAGAAAATCGAAGATATTTGGCTCAATTGGAAAATTTTGACAAAACGTTGCACGGTGGGAGGAATGCCATCGCGTGGCAGCAAGCAGCTGTCCAGCAGTAGTAGCAGGCCACCCAGAATGCGCCAAGGAGTCCCAGTGTGCCACAGCTAGGAGTCACTTGTGGCCAACCAAGCTCCAGCGCCTCGCAGTGGATCCCAGTGTCTCACAGTAAGAGGCCATTTGCAGCTACACCTCCCCAGCACCTCGCCAGGCCTCCCAATGCCACGCCATAGCTTTCTTCCTGCAACACACGCAGCTCTAGTGCCCGTAGTGATCCGCAGTGCCCTATAGCTAGATGTCCACAATTACGAAGAAAAAGTTCTTTGCACAGTCGAACTTCAGGCAGCCATAACTTTTAACTACGGATGAGTTTCGGGGCCTATGACATATCAAATCGAAGCTCATTTAGAGATCTATAATTGTGTTGGTTTACTTGACACCGCCCACTTTTAGGCCCAAATTGAATCATTTAAAGCTATTTTAATGGCTCTAAAGTTTTTCCTTCAACTTTGTATGCACTTACTTCTGAATTTAAATTATTCCATATGTATCTATGTAACATTCACTATATTTAAAATCTATCTATTTATAATCAAGCCTTATAGATTCTTAAAATCTCTCATTGTCATCATACAACTTGTCTTAGGATATATCATATCCTAAACATCCTACATACTATTCATAATCTTTAACAAGTTTACATCTCATTCACCAATATCTTATGTCATTTAACCTTTTGCTTACACATATCATAAACTCATTCATTCTGTACTAAACATTTTTCTATAGCACAATCAAGAAAACACATACAATACATAATGAGAAAATTCATGAAAACACCAAGCAGAGACTTACACGACTGGAGGTCTAGTCGTGCCAACCCAAGATCTAAACTTAACAGCCACACGGGTGAGACTTCAGCTGTGTCTCCACCCGTGGGAGGCTACTGGATGGATTTCCCCATTCATCCTTATCACACAGCTGGAATTCCACCCATGTGTTCATCCTTGACTTCCTATTTTCCTGTAATGTTTTGGCTTGAAACTTATCATATTTAGCATTCCCACTCATTTATAACTTCTTTATTGGTTTGGAAACCAATTTCTAATTAGAAACTTCAAATCTTTGCCTAGAATAAATCCCATATTCTCTCACTATCATTATGCAATTACACTTACTATTTATGCATATTACTATTCACATCCTATTAAATCACATTTAGATTTTTCACTTAATAACATTTAACTAATAGCGATCCCACACATATATCAAAAGTGCTAAGATTACAATATAACTTCATTCTTATTCACATTATGTAAATAATTTTCAGAACATCAATTGCAATTAACTATATCAATAATCGATAGTTAATTATGTTAGGAAATTTACTCCTAGTAAGACACATACACATGTTCACTTCACACTTTTATCATATACTGTCGTTTTCTCATATACACAATTTATCTTCATTATCCCATTTCCATGTAACACATAGCCCACTACACATATCAATTCTATCACATATCCCATTCATTATACGCATTCCCTTTTCACAATTATAATGCACATATCACATATCATAGGAGAAACTTAGACTTTTACAAGAAACGCGGATCTAAACTTATTGATATACTTCAATAACAAGAAGGAATTCCTATGCTCCATGGTTTAACTTATAACACATAGTATTTACAAAGTCTAAACTATACTTAAACTTTTCCTTTGATACAACCTTTGTCATGACCCGTCTTTTGAGCCATGATGGTCCTAGGGCATAGGGAGACATAAGGTCACCTAAACCTGTAGAACCCACATGAATTATAATCTCATTCAATTATCATATTATACCTTACCCCAAGATCGTAACCTGATACCCTATCCTTGTTACCCATTTCTTAACTATCTTATAAGACCATTCATAATCACAACTTGTAAGATTCTAGGATTTCATTTCATGTCAATAACTCAATGTATATTATTCATAAATTTCATAATAATAGTACAATAATTTTTACAGTACATGTAACCAGTAACATTCTAGGACTTAACCTTTGACTACCATGGAGCTCTAAATAGTGGTCTTCAAAAATCAAGAATCACGACACTTGTAGTTTACTAGACGATTTCCAAGTGGAAGAATATGGCTTGAAATTCATCTTGTTAACTTATCGATCGTGCCTGAGAAATTGAAACCACTAGAGAATGAGATAAGACTCAGTGAGTACATAATAATACAGAAGACATACATATATACATAAATGCATGGTGAGTATAGGAGTCGATAGCAATAAGGCTCTTTATAGAAATGGAACAGTTTCATCAATGTTATCATTATGTTCAATTTCTCATTCAAGTTGGAAACAATATCATTAGTAGAAATAACCCACTCGTGGAAGCAGAATGCTACCCACGTATATAAATTCAAGAGTGGAGGCCTGAGCCTTACTCACTCACAAGTATCACATTATGTAAGACTAATTGGGTCTTACGGTTATACATTCCCCCCTAACAGAGGTTAGGTACTCTCGCCCTACCCGCAAGCTTTACTAAGTGCACAAGGTTTGGTGTCTTTTCCCACACCAAAAAGGGGTTTATGCTTATCAATAGGTTTCCAATGGGAAAATTTGTATAAGGTTCATATTGAGGAATCCAATGAACACATTGGAAATAATATCTTATTCACAATAATCAATTATCATCAAGAAGCATCAATTTAAAGGCTCATTGTTCAACAGGCAATTCAAGCTCATCAAGGCATTTGAATGTTTCAATGATCATGGTTTGAACAATAAAGACTTATAGTACAAGTTATTATATATTATTAAGTACTCACCTTGGACTCCTTTGCTCTTATTACACTTGACTCTTGAGGCTAGTAGTGCTCTTCACACTTATGACAACATCCTTACCCTTGCCTTTTGATTCTACAAATTTGCAATTCAATTGCACATCAATCACTATTAAAGTTAAGATATACTACACATATACCAATTACTAATCTTAACATTTTCCTTAGTCATTCTTTAAATAGCCAAAGCTATTCATTGTAGGAAGGACAATTTCTTTCCTCCAAATCTCACATTTCAACTTTGAGTACAACAATATAAACAAATTCTAATGTTCAACATAATCAATTTTACTTCTACCATTGAATTCCATAAATAAGTCTAGTTCATTAATTTTGGGGAAAGTCACTTCTATCCATAGGATTTAAAAACTACCATTATACAAATCATCTAATTGCATTCTTAAGCTTGATTTTCCCTTTACTCTTAAGAATTCAAATTCAATACTTAAAATCCCTAATTTTTCCATAAACCTAGAAATTTGGGGAAACTATTAAATCTTCGTCAAATCTTCAAATTGATCATAGAACTATGTAAGTAGCATAACATAAAACCCATATAATCATTCAATTGTCAATATCTAGCACAAAAAGTTCAAGTTCTTTTAAGATGTTCAAATCTTAACCTAAGCTTCCAAGTTTCACTTTAACACTTCTAATTCAATATTCTTCATCTAAAGCACCCATAGATGTAATCAATCATAATTTAGAAAAATTTTATAGTCATACACTAACATGGCCGAATTCCCATATAAGTTGCACAAAAGATTTCTCAAGCAACCTAGTCACCAAAATCAACTTTAAAATATAAAAAGAAAGGATAGACATAATCCCTCACCTTGATTAGCTTTGATTTTCCAAAGTTCTTATTGGAAGAGAGATAAAGAGAATTGTAGAGAGAGGGTAGAGGATTTTGTATAGAGAAAGTGGCTAAAATGAATTTCTCTAACATAATTTTGCTTATATATATATTAAGTTGGACAGTGAGGATTTATCAAATTAAATCCAAAGGTTAAGATTTAACCTTGATGGAAGGCTATGATTTGATTAAGGTGGAGGGCTAGGATTCTCTCTATAATGGAGAGAGTTATCACAAGGTGTTACGTGTTCCAATGGAAGCTTGACTCATGTGTAGGAAAATTGAAGAGTTTCACTTGGTTAAGTATTTGACTTAGTCAACTTTGGTAAATAAAGAGTTACACGCCAAAGAACCCTTCTCTACACACTCTTTATCTATTGTTTTGGGCCAACCATTTGCTCACAAGTTTGGATCTTGTATCCTTCTTAGGCCTAGTGGGCCGGCTATCCAATGGATTTGGGCTTTTAAGTCCAAAAGCCCAATAACAAATCCTTATATGCATGTTTCAAACTCGGTACTTAATGTATTTTCCATTTCATTTCTTTCACTCTAATACATATATTTCTACCTTCTAATATCATTACACACTCTAGAAATTATTAGATAAATTTCATACATATCATAATGCCCATTTACTAACTCTTTACTAGCATTGATCGAGTATGTATATTACATAAGCTAATTGGGTCAAACTAAGTTTGACCTCCATTATACCTTTGGAACTTTGATAAAATTCAATTTCCCATATCACTATCATCACTTTGCAATGTCTTAGGAGATGTGAAAACCCATTTACTAGCACTTTAGATTTAAATTACAAACAAATTTTTAACATAATCACATTAAGTCAAACTCGGTTTGACTTTCATTTTATCGTGAAAGCATGTATCAATGTTGACTTCCTTCATTACTCATTATCACATTATTCATTAAATTCACTTCTTGTGATGTTCTTAAGGTTCTTAGTATACTAAGGGGACCTTAAATGATATGGTATATGGATGTTATCATATCATCAGTCCTGTTTATAGTTGGCTAAGGAAACCTTGGGTATTACACTAGGAGTGAGGAATAGTGAGATTGGAGGATTGTTTATAGGGGAGAGGCCTAGGGTGGATTTTTGGAGTTTTCGATGTGGGAATTCAAAATTGGGAGTCATTGTTGCTCGTTGGCTTTGTAATTGCAATTGTGTCATGCAAACTAGCCTGCAGTCACCATAAGGTCGTCTGTAGTCGCTCTGCACTAAATTAATGGTTTTGCCATTTTTGCCTGTTTCTTGTATGCTTTTTGGGATTCTAGTTGCATTGCACTTCATATTCAATCCTAGATGATCTGAGGATGGTTCAGAGGTCAAGGGATGGGTCTTAATTCCTAGGGCTCAGTTTCTCAATTTTTAGGGTTTTACCGGTCTTTAGCAATTTTAGCTATTAGAGGTTCGTTTATCAAGCTAGGCACTTCTAGTATTCAAATGCATACCAAAAGGTTCAAAATTAAGGGTTCATAGCTGCCCCTTCGTCAGAATTGGCTTATTTTGAAAGGTGATTATGATGATAATGAACTTGGGAAGAGGGTTGGAAAAAGAAACAAAGTGATGTCTAAGTCAGGATTTAAATATGTTTTGGTAAAAGGCATGGTCAAGTTTTAAGGTGAAAAATGGATGAAAAAAGGAACCACAGGGATGCCTAATCATTCTTAAACATTTATAGATAGAGGATGCTAGTGATTGATAAATAGGTAGGATAGTAAACCATAGGGATGCCCAAATGATTGCCTTTAGACATTTATGGGTGGAAATTGACTAATCTTCATAAATTGGAGGGGAATGAACCACAAGGATGCCTAGATGATCTACTTTATGGGTGGAATTTGATTAATTTTGATAAATTAGTAGAAGAATGAACTATATGAATGCCTAGATAACCATTGTTTAGACATTTATAGGTGGAATTAATGATTTTAGACAAAAAAGGTCAAAGAGGAACCAAAAGGATGCCTAGATAGCCATTTTCTAGACATTTGTGGGTGAAACTATACTAACACTATCCTAGGATGGTTTAAATAGTTTGAAAGAGAAACCTAACTTTATGTTAATTTGATGATCCTAAGGCTATCCTAGGATGAATATGATTTAGATTGATTTTTGAGGAAAGATTGGGTGATTAGGTAAAGGACCCTCTAACTTGGTTGATTAGGTCTAAGGCCTATCTGACTTGGTTGATTAGAAGACCTTTTAACTTAGATGATCAAGTGGAAGACCCTTTGATAGATTTAAGGATTTGCTTCAAGAATTATGATTGACCTTAGTCTTGTCTGGATTCAGGATTTTTGATTCAGGATTTTTGATTAATGACTTATTTAGGGTAAAATACATCTAACTATGTAAAGATTTCTATGAATTAGATACCTTGAACTTGTAAAGGGTTAACTTGATATGAGAATGCTGATCTTTTGGGACCTCATTTAAAGGGAAAGTAACTTGGTTATTTGGTTTTAGGTTAATCAGCTAGCTTAGAGGTGCCCTTAGTTTAGAATGATAAAGGAAAGTGGATTAGTCATTTTTTTTTAGATTGACTAGCTTAGGGGTGGTGGGGTCACACTTGATTTAGGTTGGGTATAAGGTTGGGTGAAGGCTTGGTCAAAAGATGAAGATTTTTTAGTCCAGCCTCAAAGGTTGTCATTTTGGAAGGCTATATTTTTTGAGGAGTCCTTTTGGATGCTTAGTCAGGTTTTAAACTTGGAGAAGGTTGAATTGGAAGGCTCATTCAGGTTAGGCTAATAGAGGTTAAATTGGGAGGCTCGGTTGGGTTTGGCCTTTGGAAAAGGTTGGAATAGAAAGCTAGATCAGGTTTGATGCTGGGATGCTAGATTATGGCTTTAAAAGAGTTGGGTTGGGAGGCTAAGTCTAGTTTACCTTGGAGGAGATCATATTGGAAGGCTAGGTCAAGTTTGGCCTTGGAGTGGGCTTTTTAGATGAAAGCTTCTTAATGTGGGCTTAATGATGAAGGCTTATGGGTTTGGCTTCATAGTTAAAGATGAAAGGCTTTTTGTTAGGCTTTATAGTGAAGGCTTATAGGTTTAATCTTATTTAGAGGATGGTTGGCTTTAACTCAGATATGGTACTAAAGGCTTTGATCTTAAGGAATGTGCGGGCTCATAGGTAAGGTTTTTCCCTCTAACATAGATGTATAAGACCTTTATACCCATTAGTTTGAAGGATGAAATTAAGGATGGTTTGCAGGTTTGACTCAGTTTATTAGAGGGACTTGGACTTTAGGGATCATATGATTTACCAAAGAGGCTTGGATATTTTGTCAAAGAGGTCTAGAATGGGCTTTGACTTATTTGGGCCCTTCTTAGTGAACTTGAGCCTTAAGCTTGATAGGCTTTGGGAGACATAACTTAACTTTGATTTTGCCAAGGAAATTGAGCTTTAACAATGATGGGTTTAAGGAGACTTTGGATTTTGGTTTTGCTAATGGGCTTGGCCTTTGAGGGATGATAAGATTTTGGCAAAGAGATTAAGGTTTGAAAGGACGGTATAACTTGCTAAGGAGGCTTAGGCTTAAAGGGAATGGTATGATTTGCTTAGGAAGCTTAAGACTGAAAAGCTTGAAGGGAGACTTGATCACTTTTTTATTTGATTTTTCCATGAGATCTAGCCTTAAAAATCTTTAGAAGACTTACCTAATTAAGGTTTTGGCCAAGGAAATTAGGCCTTTATGAATTCTTGTAAAGGTTCAAGGTCAATGGCACTTTGTTAATTAGTTTTAATAGGATGGATAGAAAGAAGTGGGTACCACTCTATGAGTAAGATTTAGTTGGTCAAACACATGGACTGAAGGATGAGACTATAGTCCAATGAGTTTTGGCATGAAGGATGTTGGCAGAAAAAAGACTCATAATGTGACAACTACTAGGACAAACTTAACATAAATCTAATGGACATTTTTTGACAATTTATGAAGTATGCTCTAGGGAAGGGTAGGATTACCAAACTCTTTCTAGATAGAAACTGCCAGGTTAAGTCCTTGACTTTTTATTTTTTGAATGGGATAAGACAAACAATCAACTAGACATTAAATCCAATCTAAACAAAGCTTTGATTCCTTATTGATTCATCATTTCAAACTTGTTCTATCTTTGAGCTAAGCCACCCTTTTGGGTTTTTAGCTTAATGAACTATTTTTATTTTTATCTGTAACTTCTACCTAAGCCGTCTTTTGGGTTTTTGACTCGTCGAGCTTACTTTAATTTTTGCCTAAGCTACCCTTTTAGACTTTCAACTTAGCGAGCTATTTTTTGAAGAGGACATTGATATTAGCAAGGGATTTTATATTTGGACCAAACCCGAATTGGGCCACTTATGTACCTCCACTTTTGTAGTCCCTTTACTTGTCTTTTCATTAGAGGGTGAGGTCTATCTATGACGTTTTATTGAAACAATAAGTTGTTTCCATATTTGAAAGATTTGGTTCCATTTACACCCATTAGGATGATACTTTTATCGAGCAAGATATACTTGCAAAATCAATATTTTTTAGTTTTGGACCAGGGACTCGAGTCTTTCCCATTTTTCTTGGTTATAATACTTGCTTGTAGTTAGAGGGACCTTTAACTTTATTGTCAGACTAATTCTATGTCATCCATTAATGGTTGAGGGATTGCCTCTAATTAAAGCATGGATGGGAGCTCAATATTAGTCTCTAATGATAATTGTCATTTCTTGCCAAGTAAGCTGGATAGGATCCATTTCTAAATGTTTCCTTTTGAGAGCAGGATCCATTGACTATGATGATTCTAAAGAGTGCTCCAAACTTAACAAAGGATTGCAATTTTGAGAAAAGGTGATATGAGCCTGTTCCTACCCACTTTATCATCATTTATGTTTGCTTGGGGATTTCAGATTAATCTTCCCCTATGAGCTGCAGTTGTGTTAAAGGCCACCTTTAACGATTCTAGTTTTTAGTCCACCAAGTATTAATTCTTGAAGATCTTCCATCATAATGAACCAATGTTTAATTACAATCCATACATGGATTAGTCAAAGAGACAATTGTAAGATCCAATCACACGGTTCCACTAATAGATGATGGTGTACCATCTCTATCAGGTAGTACTTCTTTCATATGAACCTTTCTATTCTTCTTGACTAATTATTATGGATAAGTGATTTGTTTGGTGAACCAATAACTTGATGAACTTACTTTTGATCATGGTGGCCTGTGTTTCATGCAACTTGTCTCGCAGTGCATGATTTCCATTCAAATTGGATTCAAAAAGAGAAAACATATAAAGAAATAAAGAGATATGGGATATAAAAAAAAATAAATTCTATTATGAATGAAAAGAATGCCATCATCTATGATTACATTATAAAAATAAAGAAAAACTAAGAATGACGATTACATACTAGAAATAAAAACACGACTCTAGCAAACAAACTCTAATTGTTGGACTTGGACTCTGACTCTAACATACTCTAACTCTAAGACTTGTATCCTCCTCATGGTGCCAATTCACTAGTTGGATTCTGGATGGCGTAGGGCAAGGTTTGGTTTTATTCCATATCCTATTTCTTTCAGTTTTTCTACTTTGAAGCTTAGGGAGTTAATGGTGGCTCAGGGATTAATGGGCCATTTGGTCTAGATAGGATGAGGTTTCTATTGCCAATGAGATTTTGGATCCTATACCTTAGGCTGTGGCATGTTTGTCTTATGGCCAACCTTTTGAGGGCATTCATAGAATTTGTTTAAATTATAGTTGTTGGGAAAAGGATTTGATGGTACCTTTGGTTTTAAAGGTGTGACTAAATTATATCGTAAAGCCTTTTGATAAGTACTAGTTAGAGGCATATCCCAATCAGTGAACTCTTCCATTTCTTTCAAGGATTTTTAGTTAGTGATGGAAACTACCTCTATTCGCTCCCATTCGACATTAGTTAAGAGGTTTAGGTGTCCATATTGTTCCATTCAATAGAGGCAAGAGGAATGTAGGCATTCATCTTCTTCCATTAAGTAAAGATAAGGGGAGTGTAGGCGTCATTTTTCTTACATCTTTTGTCCCCCATGTGAGGTTGCTCTAGCCCACACATCTTGTGCTTCGAGGTAGCTGAAGGAATTTTTTTCTTCCTACTTTTAAAAGGATTCAATAAGGAAGAATGACTTATGCTTAAGACTAGCATGAGTTTTTCAATAACAAGAATCAGGGTGGTATTAGTGCTTAGGGTAAAAGGAAAGGAATTGGTTGGTTCAACAATATGTGTTAAGGTAGAAGTAGTGTTTAGGGTGGTGCTTTTGGACTTTTCCCATTGTCAGTCTAATTAAGAATGGAGGCCAAAATAGCTTGCTGCTTGGAGTTGGGGATGTTATTGAGTATTATTCTAGATAGTAAAATTGAATTTAGCCTGATTTATCATTCCTTTTATCTCTTTCTTGATAATTCACCATTGGGATTTCAAATTTTTAGTGAATTTGCCTTATTGAGTATAAAATGTAGTGGTGAGATGGGCCATTCTTTATTGGTATTGGTTTGCCAGATGCTTAAAGCCTTATTAAACTTGGCTTGTTAAGCATTGAAGGCATAGATAAGGATGACTTGGAAGCTCTCTTCTTGAGGATGGTGTCTAGGGTATCTATTTGGCCATTAGTACCTTGAAACAAAACCAAAGAAGTCCAATAAATGTTGATTTTGTACTTCATTCTTAAACATTTTGAACTTTTCAAAAAGATTCAGACTTATGTTTCATTAGATAGATAAAGCCATATCTATTGAAATTATCTGTAAAATTAATGGTCACATATATCACTATATTTAAAGCCTAATAAGTCATTAGCATTATAGGTTTACTAAATGTTGGCAGTAGGCCTAAAATTCCATTTGTAGCCCATAAGTCATAAGCGCCCTTTAACAAGACATTATGACTACCCAAGTTAAGTGAAGGTTGGTGATATGACATAACCTTTCGATGATTATATAGTCCTTTTGCCACTCAATATCTTAACTAAATATAAGGCATGGATTACATCACCCTTATATTGTTCAATTAGAGTATTTATCAATCTCCAAGTGGACTGACTAAATAAATGACATTGATAACTCTTATCAATTCATTTGAGCATGGCCATACATATTTCTCAGTCTCACTTATCAAGAGGCCCAACTAGAGATATATCTCTCAAAATGAGGAGGACAAATTCCTTCTCAATCACTCACATCACTCTGCATGATTTACTTTATATCTAATAACAATTTGTATTATCATCCTGTTATAGATGATGTTAAACTATGTCAAAATATAGAATTCCTCATGTAGGAATCTACGGTGACTTCAGGTCAAAGGATTCAATAATAATAATACTATAGTGAGAATTACTAATGACATTAACCATATAGTATTCTCACAGTGGGTCGGTCTTGTACATTGTTCTCTAATATATGCCTATGAGCTAACTTAATATCTTATATATATAACCAGTAAAACATGATCACCAGTCAAACTATATACTAGTCTTGATTCGTTACTACTCCACCTATAATGAGTGATAAGAGACAAGTTAGAATAGTATCCTATGTACCTTGGCATTTTACTATCAAGTCATATACTTGATGACCTTAGGTAGAAATGGAATTTATTATCAAGTTATAGAACATTAATTGCAATTAATGACATAATAATGAATTGCCTTTTTATTAATATTAAAAAAAGTAATAATGACAACATTTATATTATTGACCTAAGGCATATCATTAACAAAGACGAGGTTGGATTATGAGAACAAAATTTCGATAATGAGGATTAGTTTCCCTGAGGAAGATGAAAACTTGATGAATAGATAAGTGAGTTATCAAGGATGAAAACAAGCTCAATATAAGAGAAATGAAAGGCTTCAATGACAAAGATGAAGACGAGATTGACATCAAGAAAGTGAACAGAGTAGTTTGGTATGACGAGGGTGAAAACAAGTTGAGGTGCTCAGTAGGACAAGGATGAAGATGAGTTAAGAAGCTCAGTAGCGAGGTTGCAGATGTCTATATTAACATACAAGGCCAATTGATAGACTCGATGTCGAGTAGATGTATTTAAGCTTTTATCCATGTATTGCATTTAAATTGCATGTTGTTGCATTGCTAAGTTGCCAGCTATTAATGATGAATAGTGCATGGGATTAAAAATGAATTTTATATTCATTTCTTATAAAGCTTACCAAAAACACTTATTTTGCTTCATAAATTTGAGTTTATACCTTTTTTTTTCCAAATATCTTAGTACCATTTAATTTCTTTAAAGAACCTATAAAATCTCAAAGCGATCCGAGGAATCAAATAGATTCTTTCTTCTTCCTTTTCTTTAGTAGAATTTGGTTAGAATAAGAATTAATCAGTGGGCTAGTTAGCTCATGCTTAGTAAGGTGATTTGAATTTATTGAATGGATTATAGCATATTAAGTGAGTTGTAAATTATATTAGCACATAGTAATCTACATTAATTTTGCTAAAAAATCTCTATGTTGATCTAATTGCATTGTCAATATTACTACTATTATTATTATTACCACTATTCTTTAAGACTGTAAATATTGAAAGCCATATTGTAACAAAGCTAATAAGCTTTTCTATTGACTAAATTGTTTAATTATTATTGAAGGCCATTAGGCCAACTTATTGTTGTAATTATTATCGAACAGTGACTGAGCCAAAGACCATTTGTATGACAAAACACCTATACTAATAGGAGAATATCTATTAGATCATGTATACCATTGACTCAACTAATAAAGTCTTACTATCAGTGCTCTACCTAGAGAGCTTATTACCATAGGCATATGCTAGGCCTAACATATGTTTACTGTTTAAAAGGAGAAGTTACTATTCTTTTCTTACTATACTGTATTATTTTGCTTCTGTAATAGCATTATGGACCCTTGGTGCTTATTTATTATGGTCACATAACTTATTGTTATTAATCCCTATTGTGTTAATACAAATAAAAGTATATAAGATTTATTGTTCTTTTAAAGACACTAGGTAGTGATATGAATTGTGATTCACTAAGTTGAAAGCACACTCTTTTATATATATATATATATATATATATATATATATATATATATATATATATATATATATATATATATATATATATATATATATATATATATATATATATATATATTTTCATGTAACAGGTTAGAAGAGGACACAAGCACAGAAGATAGAGCTTCTTAATTCTTTATCTTCCATAAAAAGTTAATACTAATGTATGGTTTGTAAATATCATTATATTATAAATAATTTAATATTCATAGATGCTATGTGGAATGGAAGACTTATGTATATAATGATATAAATGTTATGAATGGAAAATCTTGATTTTCTTATGATTATGTGAATAGCAGTAGATATTATTATCCAAAATTTTTTATTATTATATTAGATTTTACAGGTATTTAGTGGTTTTAAATCTATTGGTACTTTAAGACTGTTGGAATATTAAAGTCAGGGTATGACATAAATAAAAACAGTCGAACAAATTATTTAACTCTGCTTATTAGGTTGGCATGATTTATATTATAATTATTTTTTATTTAAGGAAAAAACCTAAATGAGTAAATTCTTATTTCTTATGATTGAAATTTAATTGGAGGATAATATTTGAGTCAAGGCATTTGTTTGTTAGAAAGAAAAGAATATGCTAAATTAGAAAAGCTTTAATGTAATTGAGTCTTATTTTGGTACAATACTTAAGAATAAAAGAACTTTTCTAAGAGATATACATATAAAGATTACTTGTATCTACCAAATTAAGAATTTGTTATTTTTTCCCCTTTTTCTTACAAGAATGAGTAAAAGATAAATGTGCGACCAAATAAAAAGTTTTCTAATTTTACAAAATTAAAAACAATTTATAAAGATTGTTATGGGTTGCCAAAAATGTTTTTTGAGTATTTCTTAAAATATTGTTACCAATTATGAATATAAAAATAGATATTTGAATGTTAATAATTTTTTAAAGAGCGTCAACATTATCATCCTGATATTATTAATAATTATAAAAATAAGATATATATACATAAAATAAAATAATTATTTCTACTCGATTCAATTGTTCATTTGATTAAATGATATTTATTTGATTATTGATAATAACTTATCGAATTTGATAGTTTTATTTTTCTTAGTAGTAGTAAAAATTTAACTATTCATATCCATAATTACGTCTACACTTAATTATTAGCAGTCAAAATCTTACCATCCATATTAGCAGAAACCTTTTTTCTTTAGACAATTAATTACCCAAAAAAAAAAAAGTGATCAAACTATTAAAATTTTATTACCCTATGGGATTCCACATTTGATAATTTGAATGCTTAGGCCCATTTGGCTTTACATTGGAGATTACTTGTTAAAAGACACGTCTATGTGTGTGTATATATATATATATATCATATGTGGATATTAATTAAACATTCTTGAATATGTACTTTGGAGAGGTTATAGTATAGGGCTATTTTAGTAATTATGTATACACAAAACCCTAGTTATTCTTATATATAAAGAAAGTTAGGGTTAATCTAATAATAAGAGTTTGAGCCCCTTTTTCTCTCTGTATATCTTTCTTCTCTCTTTCTTTATCTTTACTTTATTGTTTTATATTTCCTTTAATATATTGTGCTTCGATTTACAATATGTTATCAGCATAAATTTATTCTAGCATTTTTTTTAGGCTACCCTTTGAAGGATCGTTAATGGGTACTTTTTTTTTTTCTTTCTCTATGAGTAATTGATGTGTCCAAAATTTCAATCAATTTGGTGTTCTTTTGCTTGAATCAGTAACTTTAAAACTTTGTCATTGGACCCAAATACTTTATATTTTCATGTCATATATTAGAAAACAAAAAAATATATTAGCACATCTAAAACCTAGGCATATTATCAAAGTCATATATTAAAACATTAAACCAATACAAATAATACCTATGCATCTGAAACCTTTCATTGACTGACTTATTCTTATTGGTGCTCTTTTTTAAGATTTCATTAAACTAAATCATCAGAAACAAAAGCATTTACAATGAAAGAGGGAGGGGTAGAACCCCAAACCTCAAGACCTGGTACAAAACTTGTTGCTCTAGCTAAATTATGAGCTACAAGATTAGCAAATCTTTGAACAAACAAGTATTTAATGCTAGGAATACTCTGAGCCATATGTTTACAGTCATCAAGAAGCAATCCAAAAATATTCTAAAAGCTTGAGTTCTTTTGCACGACTTCAAAAGCTAAGAGATAATTAATTTCAAGCACAATATTGGAAAGGTCCCTATTCTTGACCCAGCTTAAGGCTTCCCTAATACCCATAATCTCAGCTTCTTTAGAAGTGAAATAACTAGGAATGGAATCATTTTTAATAGCCACCACTATGCCATTTGAATCTCTTATAACACAACCATAATATTTACGATTAAGAGTAGTAAAGAGGGCCACATCCACATTGATTTTTAGCCAGTTTTCTTTAGGTTTCTACCACCTGACTACACCATGACTTGCTGAATACACTTCAGGATCCTATGTAATCGCCTTGCTCTAAGCTATAGACCATTGATGCAAATAGGAACCCATTATGTTTAATAGTTGGTCCATAGTCAAGCTCTTATTGTTCCAAACTATATCATTTCTATGCATCCATAAACTCTAGCAAATCACAGCCAACAAACCACACTCTTCCATAGACAGGGACTGGAAAACAAAGGATAACAATTGAGAGAATGAATTTGGGAGAACGAATTAAAAGAGCCTAACATACCTGAAAACACCTTGTTCCAGCATTGTCTTGCAAATGTATAGGATACTAATGAATGAAGAATAGATTCAGGCTCTAGGTGACAAATTGGGCAAGTGAGTGTTAGAACTACCTTTTGCATAGATAGTAAGCAATTTATATGGGTAGAACTCCTTTTGTTGTACTCCAGACTAGATCTTTTACCTTACTAGGACTTTTAAGTTCTAGATTTTTTGCCAGATATTGTCATAACCTAGTTGGAAATCTTTGAAATTGTCTTGAATTAATTAATATGCTCTTTTGATAGAGTAAGTGCCTTTAGGATCAGCAAGCTAATACCAGACATCATCAGGCCTTCTTTTACTCAAAGGAATCTATAATATCAATTTTGCATCTCTCTGATTAAATAAATCTTGAATTAAATCTCTATCCTAATGAAGCTAACTAACTATAAACAAACTAAACTATAAACAAACTATCAACAGTAGCATTTCCAATTGTTGTTAGATAACCATTGCTGGCATCCAATATCCATAGGTCCTTGATTATTGAAATATTCATTCCATTACCAACTTTATATTGACTCCTATCCTTGATTAGAGGTTGCGAGGCTAAAATGCTATGCCATATGAAGCTTAGGTTGTTGCCAAGCTTTACTTCAAGGGAAGAGCAATGTGGAAAATAATGGGCCTTGGAAATTCTTGCAGCAAAAGTGGATGGTTTTACAAGCAAATTCCATCCTTGCTTTCCAAGCATGGCTATATTAAACTCATGAATCTATTTAAAACCCAATCCTCTAACTTTCTTTGGCACACACAAAGCTTGCCAATTCAACCATCAAATCCCCTTACCATTACTATGATTTTTACCCCACCAAAATGAGTAAAACATCCACTCTAACTCCTTACACAACTCTAAAGAAAGAAGAAAAACTTGTGCGAGGCCTCGCCCGACCACAGGTCCAATATGCTAAATGGGATCGAAATGCTCATTTGGAAAAAGTCTCACGATGGAACCCTTGGGTTCATATTAGTTTATTTTGAAAACTGACTTAGAGTCACCACCTTAATTTTATTTTTTATTTGGGAAAAAAGTTAAGGGAAAAACCTAATTAAATGACTCTAATTTTATCCTAATAGAAAAAGGCGCACTAGTCCTCAATTACCAAAGAGGATTTGGGGAATAGGTTTTTGGTTTATTTAGAAAAAAGATTAGTTTGGCAAATTTAATTCAAAATGACTTAAAACAAATTTCATGAACATTTTACATAATGCATGAATAATTAAAGTATGCATGATTCATTCATTCAATAAAAAAAAAGTAATAAATAAAATAAACATCAATTGAACTCTATATGAAAAATCCAAAAATAGGGGATACCTCATCTAGCCCTTATGGGTTCTAGGGAAATCGCACACTCTCCAAACTAAATCCTAAATCAATATAACAAAGAATAGAAGAAAATCTTAAATTATATGAAGAAGGTGAAAAAGGGGGAAGATTGTGTTTACTTTAGTTGGATTTGATGTTTGGAACAAGTATGCCTACGTATCCCTTCGAATAGGAATCAAAATCCACACAGTTCACTTTTCTTGCAAAAGGGGTTTGTTTAGTCTTAGCCTTTTATCATGTTTCAATTGATTGATTAAAAAAGGGTTGAGTTGATTGATTTTAATTGATTACCAAGTGGAGTTAATTAAGTCAAATTCTAATTAACTATTTTAGCAAACCAAACATTAGGTAAGGAGCCTTAGAATAATGAAATAAAATAAATAAATAAATAAATAAAATAAATAAATAAAGAAAAGGAAAAGAAAAGGGAAAGGAAACTTACCTCAAACAGTGGGTGACACTTGGCTTGGATAGCGGGCGATAGGTTACTTTGGATGATGGGTGGTGGTGGCTTGCCTCAGATGGTGAGAAAATTTTAACTTGAAGGGTCAGCTTGAAAAGTCGCAACTCAACTTGCTTTGCAAAGCAAGGAGCAATAGCAAAGCAAAAATAAAATAAAAGAAAACTTTAAACTAAAAAGGTTGTTCCTTGGCAGATCAAATTTATGGAAATGGTTCACTTGATGTAAAGGCTAATCAAGCAAACCAAGAGCTGAAGAGGTCAATAGGTCAAGAACACTGAGCTAAGGGGTTTATATTTATAGGGAAAAGGTTGGAGGTCAATCTGCACAAGTTTTGATATGGTATTCACAAAATAAGAGGACAACTGTACCACAAGGGCTCTTGCGGTCATCGCATAAGGGCTTGCAGTCACTGTCTTCGATTCTGTCCGTTCAGCCCATTTTTGCTCATTTTTCATCCTTTTTTTCTTGATCGTTATTTAATCCCAAATGATTTGAGAGTGGTTCAGAGGTGAAAGGGATAGGTTTCAATCCTTAGGCTTCGTTTCCCAGTTTTCCCGTTTTGGCTATTTTTGGCAATTTTGGCTTTCAGAAGTCTGTTTATTAAGCCTAGGCGCTTTTAATGTTCAAATGCAAGTCAGAAGGAGCAAAATTACATAGCTACCCCCTCATTAGAATTGGCTAGTCTATAAGATGATTTTGATAATAGTAAACTTAAGGATGATGGATGGAAAAAGAACTAGAGGGATGTCTAATGCAGGATTTAAACATATTTAGGTGAAAGGCATAGTTGAATTTTAGGGTAAAGGGTAGGTAGAAGAAAGGAATGAAGGAATGGTAGAGCCAAATGCAGCAAAAGAAAAGTGGTGGGGTAAAATTTCAAACATTTTAAAATTTCACTTCACCCATTTTTGGTCCAAACATCCATTCAATCAATCAATTAATTTGTGTGTAAAACACATTTGTATAGAAAAAAGAAGGAAGAGTAATCATATTACCTCTTGTAGGTTCCTTCTTTCTTTAACAAAGAGCTTCCTAAGTGTGAAGCTTCTAGATCATCCACATCTAGCTCACCTCCAAGTTTCCTTTGGTGTTCTTGAATTGCTCTCTTGGTTGCCCAATTTTGATTCAAGATTTTCCTTCAAAAACCTTTAGGAAGTTAAGGTTTCTCTTTGATTTGTTTTGGACTAAACTCATTTTCAAGTTGCTAGCAATTTTGTTCTTTTATAAAGAACTAAGAAAAAGAATTAAAGATTAAAAGAAAACTTGAAGAAACTATTTCTTCTTTTCTTTTTCTCTCAACTTCTTTCTCTTTAAAATTGCTACAACTCAAAAATGATGTTCACCTTATGTTGTGAAATAAAAACTCTTAGCTTTTATATCTTTCTAAGACTTATCCCTTGAGTCTTCACAAAGATTTAAATGCCCTTTTGTATTCTTTTAGCTTACCATTAGGTGAAGGGGCAAAGTTGGACTTTGCTTCTTCAAATGGTGAAATGTTCATTTTATCCTTTAGGGGTAAAATGGAAATTTCCATTAGCTAAAAGATGCAATTACAATTTTAACCTTAGTAGAAAATTTTCTAACCTCTAAACTCATCATATGGGCTTATGAATAGTGAATTTTCTCTAACTCTTAAATTACCTCTTTTCCACATCATATATGGGCTAGGCCATATCTCATGTGTTTAGGGTTTTCACTAAGCTTAAAATTAAGTCTTTGATTTAGTCTAAATCAATTTTCAATTTAATCTTTCTCATTTGTATCAGATACAAATTAAGATTTAATTGAATCGAAACCTTTATAGATTAAACATCAGGACATGCTAGGGTTCTTGTAAATTTAAGGACATGTTTAATCATTTTACCACTAATCAATTAATTAAACACTTTAATTAATTATTATGGTAAACCTTTTACATTTGGAAGGTGTTCACTATTAGGTGTGTGACTTTCTAGGTTCATGTCTAACTAGCAATGGGAATGAGAAAACATTTTTCTCTACTAATGTGAAATTCCCACTTCACACTTAGTCTCATAAGTTGTGAGTGATAGCTAGCATTCCATGACTACCTAATTAGAAATGAATATTTATAGTTGATAACTTTAAACATCACATGGACCATCGGTCATAAATCATCATGCACTATAATCCCTTCATTAAAGATCCTAATCTCGGCTAGGGTAATGGTTTATGTCAAATCCTAATGTGCCTCAATTTTATGTTTTTATCTTTATTTTAATTCTTGATGAGATTAGATTCTTATTAGAAACTCGTTCTAGTGAATCTCACTGTCTTAGCCAAGAACTTAAGTATAAAGAATAACCAGATAGAATAGGATCTTAACCTTGTTTACTCAAGGTGATGAATTCTATCTTAGTGATCACTTAACAAATTAGAACTATTACATACATATATCCGTATATGAATAGTACATCTATGTAAGCAGTAATAAATACTAACTATCTATGTATGAGATATAGTATCCCTCAAGTCAAAGGATTATATGCACTATTATGATCTAGATGATAAATAATTGACAAGCAGTAAAACCCTATTTTATTATCATCTAATGTCACAGTTTGAATATTCATCCTATGAATATCCATGTGTTTGTATCAACATCACATGTCAAGCAGCATGAGACTTACTGTCTCTATAATCATCTATATCACACACTGATTATAGAAAACAAATAGAGGTGATGGTCTTCAAGAATTAATGTGTTTGTGGCATATTTATATGGTTTTTATGTGTGTTAATTTAGGCATTTTGTGATTAATTCATGTTTATGTAGGTTAGAATGTGTTATTTTACCTTTTTTTAGTTTGAGGAAGGTTTTAGCTCATTTTGTAGAAATTAAGCATTAAATGGAGCAAAAGAAGGAGATTTGGGCAGAAGCAGGTGCAACGGGCCCAAAAAATCTCACACATAGCCTAGCCAGAGCACGCAGGGCAACTGCCTAGGAGTCCCAGCTCCCTAGCGATAGCACACGCCAACGCAGTAGGTAGCAGTCGCAGCACTCCCAGTTGCGTCCGTGGCAGTCGTCCAGTGCGCGCAACGGGCTATCTCTAGTATGCCACAATCAGCAGCGCAAGTAGCCCTAGCTCCAGCGTCCGCTGCCAACGAAGATCTCAGCCCAAGCTCGCCAGCTGCCCAGGTCCAGTGCCCAGCTGCCCAGTCCCAGCGCCCACCGCGAAGATCTGATAAGTTTTAGGAATGTTGATCCGAATTTTTAGTTTCCTTCTCCATTTAGGTTTTTTGTTTTTAGAGGTTATAAATAGATCTGAAATAAAGGAAAAAGGGGTCAGGAGTTTTGGGGATAACGAGTTGTAATTGGCATAAAATTTCATTTTATTTTCTTAGTTAATTTTTCCAGATCTTATTTTGAGATTAGGCATCCAAATTTGGTTCTTGGGAATTTATTTGGTGGAAATTCAAGAGATTGAATTTAATCAATTTGGTTGTAAGGTAAGGATTGATTCTTATTTCTCCAATTTAATTATTCTAGGTTAATTAAATCAATAGTCTTGTTTTGATGGATTCAGTTAATTATATTGAGAATGAGATGATTTCTTTATTTTCCATGAGCTAATTTCATTCTAGTCTAGGGTTTGTATGATGTGTTCATGATATGGAATTGAATTAAATCCCAATCAATTATCCTTTTTATTCTTAATTGAATTGACTAGTTGTTTAAGAACAATTGCTTAGCTACCAATTATTTTACTTAGGTTTTGAACGAAGGAACGAGAGTTGAAGTTCAATTCCCAATTTCATTCTTTTAAGATCTTAAAATGAATTAGAAATATAAGTTTTAAGATTAAGTCCTTGTTCTTAATGTATGAATTGATAGAATGATTTCTATGAATGCAAGTGCTAATAGACTGATTTTTATCCTTTGATTCATTAGAAACTAAGGCATTAGCATAATTAATTGGGACTATTCTTGAACATAGAGGATTGATAAACTGAATACAAACCCTGAACTATCTTTATTCATTAAATTTTCACTTATTCACATCTGCATTTTCTTTTAATTTATTTTTTTGCTATTAGTTCATTTAAAATTCAAAAACCAAACAAATCTTTTTATACTTAATTTACTTTCACAAAGAAACAAGTGATTCCCATTTGCAATTCCTTGAGAGAATATGACCTTGGGTGCTTCCTATATACTACAATTGCCCTATATACTTGCGGGTCGCTTTTGGACAGTATATTTTGAGGCGAACATAATGATGCCCAGTCATTAATCCTATGACCATGAACATATTTAAAATATTTGTACAAGAGTGATTTGTCTCTCATATTCTCAACGCTTGAGAATAGATCCTCTTACAAATACTTAAGAACTATATTCAATAATATAAAACCCTTTTCACATTATGAATATATATATTATGCCATTGGGAATTAATATCTACTATTACATAATGATTATATGGCTTATAGGGCACTTACTACAATCAAGGAACCACAGGAATGTTAGTTTGGGTGCTTGTTTACAAACATTTATAAGTGAAGTTTCGAAAAGATTTTAATAAAGGGGTGAAAATATGAGCCATAGGGATGCCTAGGTGATCGTTAATAGATATTTATGAGTGGAATGATGGATTTTGATAAAGGAGCAAAAATAGGAATCACAAGGATGCCTAGGTGATCGTTATCAGACATTTATGGGTGAAGTGATCCTAAGGCTATCGTAGGATGGTCTGAAAAATTTTGAAAGAGAAACCTCATCTTATGTTAGTTTGATGATCCTAAGGCTATCCTACGATGATCAGAAAATTTTTGAAAGAGAAACCTTATCCTATATTAGGTTGATGATTCTAAGACTGCCCCAGGATGATCTAATTAAAAAGAAGATACCTAATTTAGATTTAAGGTATGGATTCTAAGGCTATCCTAGGATGTGTCTGATTTTGATGATTTCGGTCTTGATTTAAAAACTCTGATGATTTGTCAAATTAATCATCCATTTTCCTTTAGAAATTATATTGATGACCTCTCTTGATTTGGATTTATGATCTATCTTGATTCAAGAGTCTAATTAACGACCTGCTAGTGTGAAATGCATCTGACTATGCAATGATTGGATACTTTAAACCTGTGAAGGGTCATTTTAATAAGAGAGTGCTAAGCTTTTGGGATAAAGATGCTTCCATTTAGGAAAGGTGAATAGAAGGAAGGGAGGTGCCCCCACTTTAGAATGATAAAGGAAAGAGGTTGGGTCATTTTTTAGAGATGGTAGAGTGACACTCGATTTGGACCAGGTATGATGCTAGTTAAAGGGTTAGTCAAAGGCTATTGGTTTAGCCTTAGAGGAAAACTAGGTCAAATGTGGAAGAGATCAAGCTAATTAACTTAGAAAGGCTTAGGCTAGACTGGTTTTGGAAAAATCTTGGGTTTGGGAATGGATTAGATGGCTAAGTCAAGGTCAGCTTTAGAGAAGATAGTGAATGGGGTCATCTTAGAAGGCTAAGTCAGTTTTGGCCTTGTTTGAGGTCATTTTCAAAGGCTCGGTCTAGTTTGACTACAAAAGAGTTTAGATTAAGGTCTTGTTTAGGTTCTACTACAGAGGGGATAAAATTGGCTTGGTCAGGTCTTAGCTTTTGGAGAGTTCATTTAAAAGGTTAGGTTTAAGGCTAGGTCAAATTTTTCCTTGGGACTTGGCTCAAATGTTAGACTTTATAGAAGGTCAAACTAGGAGGCTAAGTCTGACTTAGAGGAAAGGTCAGGCTAGGAAACTAGTTTAGGTAGGCTCAGTTAGATTTTGGCCTTGGACGAGATCGTGGGCTTCATAGTGAAGGCTTTTGGGAGTGGGCTCCATTGTGAAGGTTTCTTGGTTTAGGCTTTGTGGTGAAGCCTTAAAGGCTTGGGCTTCATGGTAAAGGCTTAAAGGCTATTGGTTAAAAGGCTTTGGGCTTTGAGATAATTTGTCAGCTTAGGCTTTTCTACAAGGGTGATTTGGACCTCTTTAGAAGATGGTTAGCTTTAGCTCAAGTGTTATGCTATAGGTTTTTTGGTCATAAGGATATTGCAGGCTCATGGATAAGGGTTTACCCTTTGACATTGTTGCATTAATATGGCTATAAATGGTAAAACCATACAACCTCATTGATTCTTTTCAAAAGTTTCAGCCTCCCTTTAAACCATTCTCAAACTTTTCCATCCTAAGCCTCATTGGCAAATCATATCATCATTTCAAGCTCAACCCATGTACCACCCTTTCCTTGGCAAAATCTTATTATGGGCAGAACTAAAAATCCTAAGTCTCTTAAGACTCATCATCCTTAAATCTAGTTTCCTTGGCAAAACCAAAAGTCAAGGCATATCTCCCAAAACCTATGATCCTCAAATTGATTAAGAATGGCTCAAACAAGTCAAGGCCCATCATATGCCTTTTTGGCAAACATCTCATTGTCCTTGAAAGATTAAGCCTTATTAGCAAAACACATAATCCGTAAGATCAAAGTTTCTTAAGGCCAATAAACTATTATGATGCAACCATGTCAAAGGGCAAACCCTTATCCATAAGCATGCAGTATCCTTATAACCAAAAGCCTTCGTCATGAAGCACAAACTAAAAAGCCTTCGTCATGAAGCCCAAAACCAAAGAGCCTTTGCCATGAGCCCAAAACTAAGAAGCCTTCATTATGAAGCCTAAAACCAAAAGCCTTCATCACGAAGCCCAAACCAAGAAGCCTTCATCAAGAAACACATAACCAAAAGCCTTCACCATGAAGCACATGACTAAAAGCCTTTACTATGAAGCCCACTCCTAAAAGGCCTTCATTTATGAAGTTCATGATGTCTTCTAAAGTGAAATCTAATTGAGCCTTCCAAATTGATTTCCTAGCCTGACCTTTCCTCTAAGCCAAGATTATCCTTCCAGGTCTAGCATCCTAGCTTGATCTTTTTGACATAGTCTTAAGGCAAAATCTGACCAAGCCTTCCGAATAAAGCCAAACTAAAAGGCCATAACTTGACCGAGCCTCTAATATGATCTTTTACATAGCCAAACTAGACTGAGCTTCCACATAACTCTAGCCAAGACTAAACTTGACCTAACCTTCCAAGAAGATCCACTAATTCTAAACAATCTTCCTTAAAGCCAAACCAGAAGGCTATAACTGACCAAGCCAATTGACAAACCTGACCAAAGACTTCCCGTATGAAATTCTTTGGAGACAAGCTCCATAAACTGGCCTTCCCTAAAACTAGACCTAACCTAACCTTATCATCTCTAAGGACTTGACTCCCCTGATTAAGCCGTCTAATTCAGCCTCAAACCAAATCTTCTCCCAAGCCAAACTCACCTAAGCCTAGCCAGGCCTCTTCCAGCCATAACTGGCTTGACCTCCTAAAGTGACTTCTTCGTAAGCCAAACTAATAGCCATTGACCAACCAACCCTATACCTGATATGCCCATTTTCATCTCTAAACTAACCACATAACCAAAGAATAAATAACTAAGCTACCTTCCAAAGTGGGGGCATCTTTCTCCCAAAAGCTCAGCACTCTCCTACCAAACTGACCTTTCATAGGTTCAAGGTATCCAATCATTGGGTAGTTAGATGCATTTCATAATAAAACAAGTTGTAAGTCAGACTTTTGAATTAAAAAGGATCATCTCTTTATTGATTCTTTCCAGATAGTATAATCTCTTCGTTGATTCCTATCAGACAAGGTCGTCATCATTCCTACTAAAAATGTCCCAAAACTAATCGAACATCAAACTGGACTTTTACCATATTTCACCAAATAATTTTTACCTCTAACATTAAGGCTGGACAGATAGTTTTCATTAAGATTTACCAAGATAATCTTTACCTCTAACATTAAGGCCAAAAGATAGCCTGATTAAAATTTCTCCAAATCATCTTTACCTCCAATATTAAGGCCGAATAGATAGCCTTGATTGAGATTTACCAAGATCATCTTTACCTCCAACATTAAGGCTGAATAGATAGCCTTAATTAAGATTTACCCAAATTTTCTTTAGCTACAATATTAAGGCAGGATAGATAGTCTTGATTTAAATTCTCTAACATTAAGGCCGAACAGATAGCTTTGATTGAGATTTACCTAGATTTTCTTTACCTCCAACATTAAGGCTAGATAGATAGCCTTGATTGAAATTTATCTAGATCATCTTTACCTCTAATATTAAGGTTGAGCAGATAGTCTTGATTGAGATTTAACTAGATCATCTTTACCTCTAACATTAAGGCCGAACAGATAGCCTTGATTGAGATTTACCCCAAATCATCTTTACCTCTAACATTAAGGCTAAACAAATAGCCTTGATTGATATTTCCCCAGATCATCTTTACCTCTAACATTAAGGCTAGACAGATAGCCTTGATTGAAATTTACCTCAAATCATCTTTACCTTTAACATTAAGGCTGGATGAATAGCATTGACTGAGATTTTACAATATCATCTTTATCTCTAGCATTAAGGCCAAACAGATAGCCTTGATTAAGATTTTCCCAAATCATATTTACCTCTAACATTAAGGCTGAACAGATAGCCTTAATTGAGATTTACCCCAAATCATCTTTATCTCTAACTTTAAGGCAAGACATATAGCCTTGATTTAAATTCTCCAACATTAAGGCCAAATAAATAGCCTTGATTGAGATTTCACCATATCATCTTTACTTCTAACATTAAGGTCGGATAGATAGCCTTGATTGAGATTTTCCCATATCATCTTTGCCTCCAATATTAAGGCTGAATAGGTAGCATTGATCGAGATTTTCCTAAATCATCTTTACCTCTAACATTAAGGCTAAGTAGATAGCCTTGATTGAGATTTACTCAAATCATTTTTACCTCCAACATTAAGGCCAAACATATAGCCTTAATTTAAATTCTCCAACATTAAGGTAGAACATATAGCTTTGATTGAGATTTACCTAGATCATCTTTGCCTCTAACATTAAGGCCAAATAGATAGCCTTGATTGAGATTTACCCAAATCTTCTTTACCTCTAACATTAAGGTTGGACAGATAGCCTTGATTGAAATTCACCAAACCTTCTTTATCCTCTAACATTAGGGCCAAACAAATAGCCTTAACAAAAATCCACCAAGATTATTCTCGCATCCAACATCAAAGTTGGACCAATAGCTAGTGACAAAATCTTATTCATCTTAGGGGGCCTCGTCCCAAAGGACTTGACAAGAGCACACAAGACCAGAATTTGACATGGCATATTTTCCCAACATTCACCATCATCAAAATCATCTTTTTATTCAAAGCCAATTTTGATGAGGGGGTAGTTGTAAACCCTCAAATTTGCAATTCAGACAATTGACACTTGATTACGACCCTGTAGAATTAAACCAGACTTAAATCAAATGAGAAACAGGTGAAAGTAGGCTAAAATCATAAAATAAGATGAAGTTAAGCCTGGCTGCTATAGGAAGCCTTAAGGCTACTACCAAAGCTATAGAGGCTGCCGCCAGAGGCCTCGCGGCTGCCTGTTGCTGCCGGCTTCCTTGTGGCACAGTCATATTTTTCATATTTTTTTTTATTTTTCTTCATTTTGTGCACCTATCCCACATTAGAAGTGTATGAACTTTCCCCCAACCTTTCTCCTATATATAGGGGTCCTCCCACTCTATTTTCTTCACCTCATCACCTCTTAAGCTCTTAGTTTACTTGATTGGCCTTTGTATCAAGCGAACCATCTCCACAAATTTAGTCCAAAAGGAATGAACTTTTTAGTTTAAAATTTTATTTGGGTAGTTATTTTGAGGTAGCTCTCCTCAAATTAGTCTAAGGAAGCCTTAATAACGTCTTTCAATTTGTCATTCAAAGGTTGCTGTTCTACTGAGCCGAGAAAGTGGAATTGTGATCTAGTCGTTTGTTTCATCTGCCCTACATCCCTAAGCCTCATCCTCGTAAGGTATTTATTTACTTTTTTTTATTATTTTCTTGTCTTTTTTTGCTTTATTTTAATTTTTCTTTTGCTTTATACTGTTTTGTATATTTTCTAATTTTTCCCTTATGATTGCTTAGTTTGTTCTCTTCGTTTATTATTTCTTTGCTTTGCATGTTTTATTGTTTTCTTTCATTATTTTGAGGCATGTTGATTAGAATATGATTTAGTTAACTTGGTAAATGATTTCAATTAATGCATCTATGTGTTAATTAAATCCTAACCTAATTAACAACTTGGTAGTCAATCAATCTTATTTAATCAATCAACCCACCTTTTAATCAATGAACTGAAACATGATAAAAGGCTAAGACTAAATAAACCCCTTTTACAAGAAGGGCAAACTACGTGGATTTTGATTCTCATTCAAAGGAATATGTAGACTTGCTTGTTTGAAGCATCAAATCCAATTTAAATAAGAAATAATCATTCTCTTGTATATTCTTTTATGAATTAGTGCTTTTTCTTTGTATTATTTGCTTTTAGTTTTTTTTCTTTATTATGATGTTGATTGTGTTCATCTTTTTCTTTATTTGTTGCTATGGAATTATTTTGGGGAATGTGCAACTTCCCTAGAACCCATAAAGGCTAGAGGAGGTATCCCTTATTTTGGTTTTGAATTGTAAGTTTAATTCCTTTACTTTTTTGCTTTGAATGAATGTTTATTTATTTGTTTAATTCATGCATTATATAATTGTTCATGCATTATGTAAACTATTCATTGAAATTTATTTTATATTAAAATTGCCAAACTGATTTTGTTATAATAAACTGAAAACCTAGTCCCTAAATCCTCTTTGGTTTTGAGACTAGTGATCTTTTTTTTTTGGGATATTAATTAGAGTCAATTTTGGTTTTTCCCTTTATCTTTTGTCCATGTAAAATAAAATTAAATTAAGGTGGTGACTCTTTTCAAAATCAACCAATCTAAACCAGAGGGTTCCACCATGAGTTTAGACCCAAATGAGCATGTCTATCCCACTTAGCATATTGGACCGATACTCGAGCAAGGCCTTACAAGTTGCTAGCTTAATTTTATTTTTTATTTGGGAAAAAAGTAAAGGGAAAAACCCAATTAAAGGACTCCAATTTTATCCCAATAGAAAGAAGTGCACTAGTCCTCAATTACCAAAGAGAATTTGGGGACTAAGTTTTTGGTTTATTTAGAAAAAGATTAGTGTGGCAAATTTAATACAAAATGACTTGAAATAAATTTCATGTACAGTTTACATAACGTATGACTAGTTAAAGTGTGCATGATCCATTAATCTATTCATTCATTCATTCAATATAAAAGAGTAATAAATTAAATAAACATAAATTAAACTTTACATGAAATCAAAAAATAGGGGATACCTCTTTTAGCCCCTATGGGTTCTAGGGAAGTTACACATCCCCCAAACTAAACCCTAAATCAATACAACTGAAACAAAATCCTAGTTTATATGAAAAAGGTGAAAAGGGGGGAAGATTGTTGCTTATTTTAGTTGGATTTGATGCTTGGAATAAGCATACCTATATATCCCTTCAAATGGGAATCAAAATCCATGTAGTTCACCTTTCTTGCGAAAAGGGTTTTATCATGTTTTGATTGATTGATCAGAAGAGGGTTAAGTTGATTAATTTTGATTAATTACCAAGTGAAATTAATTAAGTCAGATTCTAATTAACTATCTTAGCAAACCAAACATTAGGCAAGGAGCCTTAGACTAATGAAATAAAATAAATAAATAAATAAATAAAATTAAACAAATAAATAAAGAAAAGGGAAAGAAAACTTATCTCGAATGACAGGCGATTACTTACCTTGGATGGCGGGCAGTGGCTTGTCTCGAATGGTGGGAAACTTTTGACTTGAAGGGTCAGCTTGAAAAGTCGCAACCCAACTTGCTTTGCAAAGCAAGGAGCAATACCGGAGCAAAAATAAAAATAAAAGAAAACTTTAAAATAAAAAGCTTGTTTCCTAGGGGATCAAGCTTGTGGAGATAGTTGAAGAGGTCAAGAATACTGAGCTTTGGGGCTTATATTTATAGGGGAATGGCTGCAGGTCAATTTGCACAACTTTCAATGTGTAATTTGCAAAATAGAAAGACAACTACACATGGCCTTATGGACACCTCAAGGGCTCTTGTAATCATAATTGGGCAATTGCACATGACCACAAGGGCTCTTATAGTCAACACACAGGGGCCCTTAGTCACTGGCTTTGATTTATCTGTTTGGCTCATTTTGGCTTGTTTCTCATATATTTTTTTGTGATTTTAGTTACGTTGTGATCATTATTCAACCCTAAATGATCTAAGAGTAGTTTAAAGGTCAAAAAGAGAGGTTTCAATCACTAAGGCTCCATTTCTCGATTTTTTTATTTTGGCTATATTTGTCAATTTTGGCTTTTGGAGGTTTGTTTATTGAGCCTAGGTGCTTTTAAGGTTCAAATGCAAGTTAGAGGGTGCAAAACTAAGGGTTTACAACTTACACACTGTAGTTTGGCATGGCCTGAGCTACTAGTTTTAGAAGTATTTCCTTACTAGCTGTAGAGATCATCTTCTTGTTCCACCCTTGAATTCGTTGTCAAACTTGTCTTTAATGAAAGAGAGAATTCCCTTCTTTTGTTTGCCAATATGGGAAGGTAAGGTTAAATAGCTTCTATAGTCACACGATTCATCCACACCCAGCACCTTACTTATATTAATTTTAAGAGCTACCACTCCTTCCTTACCTTGTCTTTTCCTCCTAAGAAAATGCATAATCTCATAAGAAATCATAATGTTATCCATTATAACTCGTCCAAGCGCAAAGGCACTTTGATTTTTTGACACTAGACCTGGTAGAAAAATCTTTAAATGATTGGCAAGGATCTTTGCAAATGTCTTATAGATAACGTTGTAAAGAATTATAGGTTGAAGATATGCCATAGTTTTAATCAGTTGCTTCTTTGGAATAAGAACTATAGAGCTATCATTAAAATAATTAAGGGAATAACCTATTTGAAAAATCCACTTACATGTAGCCACAACGTCTGTATAAAATATATTCTAGAATTTCTAACAAAAGGTTGGGTTTATATCATCTGGATCTAGGGATTTATCTAGATGCATACTAAAAATAGCATCCTTAACTAAGCTAAAAGAGCAGTACTTTATGAACTTGTGACTTTCGGGCTAATGACATTCAAACTGGCTTCATTAGCTTGATATTCTGAAGAAAATATATCAGTGAAATAGCCAACAATAATACCATCCAAACCTTCATCTTGAGATCTCCAGTTACCTTTCTTGTCTCTCAACTGAAAAATTCTATTCTTTATTTGTCTAGCAGTAGCGTAACTATGGAAGAATTGAGAGTTTGTGTCTCCATCCTGAAACCAAAAAGCTTTGGCCTGTTCATGCCAATATATGTCCAATTGACTCAGAGCTTCACCATAGTCATTCTACACTTACAAAAATTCTCATTCAGACCACTCCTATCCCTTTGCCTATAAAGCTGTTTCATATGATTTTTCAAATTAGAAATCTGCCACTATATATTACGAATAAAACCCCTACCCCAAATAAACAAATTCTTGCCACATCAAGCTAAGCTCTCGCTAATTGGCTGAACCAAAGAAGAAACCCAAGAATCCTTCATAATCTCTACACATCGGTCCTCTATTAACCAAAGATTTTTGAATCTAAACTTTCTAACTCTATTTCTTATATTCTAATTAATAGGCATTAAAAATATTAAGAGATGATTAGAATAAGCCACTTCCATACTAATGCAGTAGCACTCTAATAAATAGAGATCTAAAATGGTAGCTAGAGCACGATCAAGTCGCTTTTCAATCCACTCATCAATGTGCGAGATTTTTCCTAGGTGTATTGATGACCATTCATACCCAAATCAACCAAATTGCTATCCTGGACAGCCACTCTAAAACCTTTAATTAAGTAATTTGGATGACTATTTTATCCTCTCTTCTCTGATTGATCTAACAACTCATTAAAATCTCCCATACAAATCTATGGAAGATCTGAAATTGTAGAAAGATAATGAATAAGGTCCTAAGACTCTTTCCTTTTCAATCTTTTTGGCTGGCCATAGTAGCCAGTGAGTCTCCAATTGCCAAATTCCTGAATGTGGACTTCCACATCAATATGATTCTTAGAAAAGCCTATCAGTTTGGAAAAAAGCTTCTTTCTATTGCAATGCAATACCTTACCCATGACCTACACAGTCCACAAATAAGTGCCCATCATAGCTCTATTTGTTTTTAATTACCTCCAGTCTCTCCTTTGCAACTATAGTCTCAACTAAGAAAATGAAATGAGGACTTTTATCTCGGACAAGTCCGTAAGAACTTGAACTATTCGTGGGTTGGCTAGCCCATGACAGTTCCAACTCACACAGCTTATTGATCTCGGTGGGCTTGTATAACAAGTCCCACTACTAGTCTATTTTTTGAAAGATCACTCTGAACACCTATTGAGCTAATATCCTTTTCACTCAGCCTAAACCCAACTTCCTCATTCTCAACTCTTCTTCTCTTTAGGTCCACCTCAATAAGCCCATTACTAGACCTTTCTAATCCACCCAAATCATAGCTTGTTGACCCACTAATACTAATAGATTCTTTTCCTTTTTGCCTTAGTCAACCTTTTTTCCTTTTCCTAAACCAACTCCTCCATCATCTGCCGTGTTATCACCAGTAGCCTTAGTAATTGAAATATTTTTGGATGTTGCCTTATCCAGAGTGTCATAAGTTCAGCCATAACCACCTTATCTCCCTGTTCTCCAACTATCACCGATGGCTCAGTTAGTATCCACCTTTCACCTTGCCAATTTTATCTACTATGAGTAGGTGCCTTAAGCCAAATTTTATAGTTCTTTGTGATATTACCATCAGCACACTCATAAATTTTATTGCAACTATTCTATCCATGGCCAAGTTTCCTATAAATAAAGCAAAATACCCCTAACCATTCATACTTGAAATCAATCCACATCAACCCACTGCCTTGTTTCTTGATTTTTCATCTACCTTTTAAGGGGTTGATCAAGATCTACAAAAACATTGATCCTCATATAATCCCTCCAAACCCCTATTAAATTTGAAGGATCACAACTATTGAAGATGCCACCATAATTTCCACTGTCTTAGAGAATTTTTTCAATCATAAAGCCCACTGGTAAATTATAGAATTATACCCAAAAGAGAATGTCAGTCAATGAAGTTTCCTAAGTTGCTCATTTTCTTTGACCTACTTTAGTAATAGCATATGACCATCAAATGTCCATGGTCCACTATTAAGAACCTTTCTCACATCAATTTCATGAAAGAATTGGAAGAGATATCGAGACGAGCCAAGGTTTTTGAAAATAATTCCTTTTCCAGGTCTCCATATATTTGTTGGTGCTCTTTAGGTAATAATAAATTATCAGGTCATATATTAGAAATTCACAGTGGTGTTACCCTGCATGAATTAATAATATTGAATTAACATTAGGAGTTCCAATAAATGGATTTTTTTATTGTCTGATTATAAATCCAATTCAGAATTATTAGTAGTTTTCATTATGGACATTTAAATCCAGTTTGGTAGTTCTTTATGGGCATAACAATATTTTTCATGATATGTAATTATTATTGTAATATTAATTTTAATATTTTTTTGGAGATATTATTATTTGATGCTATTTAATTTTAATTAATCAAATATAGTTCCTGAAGAATGTGTATTCTAAATTTTTACATAATTAAATGAATTAATATAATTCTTGAAGAATAAGTAGTATAGACAGTTCTTGAATAACTAATTAAATAAATAATAAATATAAATTTCCAAAAAATTGGTAGTTTAAGTTCCTAAAGAACTAAATATCCTAAATTATTACAAACTAGTATCCTAATTTGTTAAATAACTGATATCATACGTTCCTACAGAGCTAAATAAATTGTCTACAAGTCTTTTCGAAGACTGATTTAAATATGACCCTATTTAATATATTACTTAAACAATATCGAATTTAACAAAATATAAATTTTTGGCCCTCGACATCACAAGCAAAAATTATTTATCATGAATATTAGATACTGAAAATTTTTAAATTAGGTCTTTAATTAATTTCTTGTGTAGTTCACCTTCTGACTTTCTTAGTAGTATTTTAATTGACAAGGCTTTCTTTCATTTTTAATTCAAAAATATTTTCTATGGGATTTAATTCAAAAAAAAAATTGAATTTATTATGAATTTGTTATTAAATTGCTAAAATATTTTTTCTATTGTGGCTTAGATTTATTGTTGTTCAGTAATGATTCTGTTGAAAATGTTCAAAAGTTGATCATTTTGTGATTTAGTTGCTTTATAATGGAAGAATGTTAATACTTTATCATTTGATTTATTGGAAATACATGCCTCTAATTTTGTCAAGAAATTTTAGATTTTTCAATTTTGATATTACTCATTGTTCGTGCCTATTTTGCATAATTATTAATGATAGATTTTGTATTGACATGAGTTCATTACATTTATTAAAATAAATTTATGAGATATAAGCATTATAAACCTTATCAAAGTTGAAAGGCACATATTTTATATAACTTGATTGACTTTAAGGAGCTGCTCTGTTTGATTTGCGAATGCTGTAGTTCGGGTTGAGTAAATATAACATCAAAATGAATTTTTATGATATTGTGGTGTTTGATTTTTAATTTGTGATTTAAATCAAAACAAGGCAAAGGTTATGATCGCACTTAGATATCATTTAAGTGAGAACTTTTAAAGTTGAATATCTCACTATTAAGGATCACTATG